>CAJNDT010000389.1:137500-222721 GCA_905221615.1 Symbiodinium sp. CCMP2592 | reverse complement strand
CCCCCAGATTCAGATAGCTTTAGATATGAAAGAGTTCCAGCTAAATAAGGAACCGGCTGTGTCCAGGTGCAGTCGGTATGCAGGTGCGTCGGTAGCCGAGAAGCCGGCAAATCAACCCACAAAACTATGGTGATCTTAAGCGATGCAGCCATCTTCGCTCGTTCCTTTCCCCTCTTTTTCTGGGGGCCGATGGGCTCCTGGCCCGCTCCGCATACGTCCGAGCCTGGCTGCTGTTGATACTGGTGGCGGCGGGGCTGTTTTCGTTGCTTTGACACGAATAACATGACGTGAGATGTGCTCGTCTGGGTTCAAGAGGTACTCGGCTGAAAGGCAATGCCCTCGACAGCCCAGGGCCGAGGCAGGGGCTATTCGTCGCCAGAAGACAAAGCTCAGAACGATCCAGAGCCTTAGAGGCAGTCAGATGCTCCAAACCTTCATGCCGGCTTTGCAGGACAATGTCCTTGCACGCAGGTAGATGACGATCCATTACACACAGGGCTCGGCAGATGCCAGGCTTGGGTTCAGAACGACAACGAGCTCCTGCCTTGTTCCGCAGCCCCAGTTGCACATCCGGCATTCTTGCTACTGGAAGTTGAAGCTGGCCAAGTCAAGACTCCAGTGTGGCTACAAAACGGAGGACGAGCGTGTGGAGGTATCGCTGCCGGCCATGACCAGCAAGTCTTTGTTGGACGGCTTCAGACTTCCGGCCTATGTCAGCCTGGCCTGAATGAACATACATGTTGAATTATTGCAGCTGAATTATTTGGCCTTCCAGGCATGTGCCGGGATGGCCTCTCCTGGATGGTTGTTTTTAAGCGACGAGTTACGGTTTCGGTCCCATTGCATGACCTTCACAGGATTCATCCCCAGCTTACAGCTTCGCTGCTTTCAGCAGCAGCTGCAAACACTGCACTGAAATTGTGCTTAACGCTTCTCAGTTAGCCGGCAGCAGCAAACATCTCAAGTCGAGCCTCGGAACACACGGGTAGCCTACACATCCAGATGACGGTCCTCACACCTCACACTGTGCCGAGGGCCATCAGTGACGCGACGTCCACTCCAGCGGCGGTGCCGCAACGCAATAAGGCCTCGGCAAAAGCTGCAGCTACGATCCTCTCCATGTCGCTCAAAGTCTCGCCAGCCTCCTTGCTCTCTTTGGCAAGGCCGACCGCCTGAAGTCTTAAAAGAGACATGAGCAGACGAAGCATTCCGAAGCGCCGGACTGAGCTGTTTCTCGCTCAAATGCTCTCCAAGTGGGCTTGACGATCAGCAATCGCTGTGTGCGTTCTTAGCTTTTTATTTGGCCACGTCAGGTCGCAAGGCTTCAACGTGGGCCTCCTGGTTGCGAGTTTGGAGAGACTCTATCTCCTCCACAAATCGAGCACGAGCGGCCGGCCATGATGCAGCAGAGGTATGACATGCTGTCAGCGCATGCTACAACCGGCGCAGCACCCCACGTTTGGTCCTTCCAGAAACCATCATCCTCCAGTGCCGACAGGTCCTGTCGAAGTTTGCGATTTTCACGGACGACCTGCCAGGAAAATGCAACTGAAACAGAAACTGAAGTTGTTTTGCTCGTGGGATTGGGGCGACGAGACTTTGGTGCTCGGCATGCTACAGCCGCTGGGATGATGCTCGCAAGAGTTGGCGAGAAAAGCACTTCTGTGGTGCAAGCGCTGCCGATGTCACACAATTCAGGACACTCGTACGGTTGATGCCAGAGATCCTGCATGACTACACTCTGCCAACTAGGCATCATGTTCAGGGTCATGCCGGACTGTACGTATCAACTCTATCATTTTTGGTTTAAATTCAGTCTTGCTGCAGAGGATAGACATTATGACAAGTATTGCCATTTATCTTGCTGCACCAAACCACCGATGCACTCGATGACAACCCTACAATGTCAGTCCGCCATGAAGCTTGGCTAGGGAAGGGCTGTGGGCGAAAGATGGCTTCGAGATCACATTTTGAGACCAGAGACTGTGGCGAGGACAACAGGACTTCGGGAATGTGCCTCGTGGAATGCTCTAGTTGTAGTTCCCGCAAGGAACCATGAATGCTTATACCGTAATAATCGCCGTAATACCAAACGAAAGGCCTCCAAGTAGCGCTTCTCTGTCATCTCAGCCTGGCTCGGTATCGGGTCATCAGCCCGGACAATTCACACAACATCACTGGATCGCAGAATGTCCGTACAGGTTTCTGGAATCATGGATCAAACAAGGCTTCCCGGGTGCAGTACAAACCTCATCTAGAGGCGACCTCAAGCGATTCTACTGCCTGAAGTCTATCTAATGTTTCGAACAAGGCTCGAAAGGCTGAAAAGGATTGGTTTCCTGCTTCTGCTTTAGTGACAAGCTTTAGTGCCTGGGGCGCGCGACGTCATGCCGTCCGTCGGCGAAAGCAGCACAACGCCGCTTCCCCTTTCCTCCCCTTTTTGTTGTGGCATCTTGAAAGGGCACACTGTCTCTGTGGGGGGGGGACCTCCTGGAGGGCGCGCTGCGCTTCGTCCAGGGCCTGGCCATCTTCGCCTGCGGAGCGATAAATGGGGCTTCGTCGCTTTCAAAGGCAGAGAGAGAGAGAGAGAGAGACTCACAGAGAGTCTTTCTCTGAGTCTCTTCTTGTTCTTGGTTCGGATTTTCGTTTCATCTGACTTGCAGACTTGCAAGTCCACTTAAGAGTTTCGTCGCTCGCTTCACTCTGCTAGTTAAGCTGTTGAGCTTGTTCATGCCTGGGGCAAAACTCAAGGTTGAATCCCAGTCGGTCTCATGCCGTGTGAAGATTTGCAGCATGGCACTGCCGGAGCTGTTGGGCTCTCAGACGTCCTTCAGGCTCGGTTGCTCTGCACAGTTGACACACATGGTAGCTTTGCTTGGAGTGATTGCTTGTCACCAATTGCTACAGATCCTGCAGCACTGAGCTGGTGGACTTGTAGTGTGGTGTGGAAGTGCAAGCAAGGCGCCGACAGCTGAAGCTGCGAAAAATACCCAAAACAGTTCCAAGCTCCACGGAGCGAGTCATGTTAAAAACCTGCGGATATGAGTCACATGTGTCTGTATTGCTTGAGCCGTGGGTGTTTCCCTCCCAGGCGGTCCGCCCCTGCCCACTGCGAACAGCATTGCGAGCAACTCCATGCACCTTTATGATTACTGCTAAAACGTATGAAGGAATTTGTACTCAGTCACGCAGCTTGATCAGGCAATTGCCTCTCGCACGGCGCAGCTCGGCCAACTCCTGAAGACACGTCACTTTGCGAATTGTTGGCACAGGCCGCGAATAAGGCCACCAATGTCGGGTCGGACAAGAGGGTGCGCAGCACGGCTCAGCAAGTTAAACTCCAAAGCTAGGTTGCACTGCCTAGCAGGGGCCGAAAATGAGCCTAAACTTCCTGTTTAAATCCATGCCACTGCCGGCGCATACCGAGGAGATCGAAAGCAAGCACTACTTTCACTCGCTGCGTTCCGTCCTGAAGCAATCGCTGCATCTCCGGAGGCTCCGTTCCTGGCCCCTGGCAGCTAGACAAAGACTCGGTGAAATCGGCATTGCTTCTAGAGGGTCATTCTGAAAGAAACAAAGACATCCCGGCAAAACCATGCGCTCTAGTCTCTACTTTTTCTCTGGCACGTGAATGTCTGGTGCTGTCGTCGTTGCTGTTGTGTTCTTTTGCTTGTTGTTTCCTTTGCGGTGGCTGCTGCAGCAGCTGCTGCTGTTGTTCAAGCTCACGTCTTTGTCGTTGATATTGTTGTCTGTTGCCACCACAGCTCATTGCTGTGTGAGCCGTCTGGGCGGCCTCTAAGTGGTCTCGTGGCTTCCGCGAGCCCTATTGTTGGGTGCGATTTCTCCATTCGTGGCTCGGAGCTTTGGCGAGCTCGGCCTCGGCGGCCTCGCGGAGCTTCTCCTGAAGCTTCTGGATCACCTCCTCCTTCGGCGGCGAAGAGAGAGGAGCATTCAAAAGGCACGTGATAGCATATATGGGCCACATGATAAGTGTCGTAAGACTTATCATACACTAGTATGTATATAGATACGTAGATAGATAGATAGATAGAATCTTCGTAGTCTATGCGGGCTGTTGGCTCGGCCGCATGCCTTGGCGGCAACTTCTCGTCTGTAGGCTTCCAGCACCGGACCTTAAGGATTCGCGCGTGCTTCGACAAGCACTCACGGAAACACCCCTCACCTTCAGCGGACATGTTGCCGCTGTCCTGGCCGTTACATCGCACGTTCAAGGGAAGTCTCACAGAGATGTCTGAGCAGTCCGGGAGCCCGCCCAAGGCCTACGGGACAGCACAAACCAGTCACATGCCGGCCTGTGAGCGCGGAGGGGCTGATTCCAGCTCCTCGGACTCCGACGGTGAAGCCCTTTCGAGTTGTGCCCCGGCCCCGAATCCCTAATCGACGAGCTCCGTGGCCGATACCTCTCTGAACACAAATCAGCTGACACCTACACACCACTACTGGAAGAAGAAGCAAACACTCTGTGCCGCTTCGAGCGTCCTCTATCCGCTTCCTCAAACGCTCCACTTCTGCACGGCCACGCCCGCGGCGGTCGTCGGGGCGCCTACCAGAGAGGCTCCGACATGCAAGCCCTGCGCTATAAGGATAGCAGCCCATCGCCTGTCGAGCGCGACCTTCAACCGCTGATTCTCCGCCTTCTGCTGATTCACTACACGCCTGGCATTGGCTTCGCGGATGCTGTGCATAGACAGTCGAGGTAAACTTGCACATGACAAAGATGCGAATGCGACTCCTCTCAGGTGTGGGCATGTCGTAACTACCATACATACCTTCTCTTTCTTTCAGCTGTAAGGGTCGTCCATTCAGTTTACTTAGTTTACTGGTCACGCCGCCACACGGAATGCACAGCAAACGCCGCCGTTGCAACTTGTGGCAGCTGCACTCAAGCCCTTCGATCACGTTCTCCAGATTGCGCTCCTAGGAATGTGCGCAAAAAGAGGCAAAAATGAAGCCCAGTGGATCCGACGACGGTCCTTTCGGCTCTGAAGGTTGGCCGCCGCTGCCTTGCGGTCACTTGCGGCCATCGAGATTTAAAGGAGCCCATAAGCTTTCCTTCACCAGCTGAGGGCCCTGCCCCTGCACCGGTCTTGAGCGGAGACTGTCGCTGCCTGTTCCAGGGAATCCGGAAGAGTTTAAAGTGCTCGACTCCGCGGCCCTCAGAACCCCTATCGCAAAGATCTCCTTGGCGAGTCCTCGCCGTTGAGCAGTTCCAACTCCAGTATCTGAGAAAGTACTGCAGCACGGATTGCATGCTTTCTGATCGCAAACGATGGAAACGATACTTCTTCTCGTGTCAGAAAGCCTCACCACGGGACTTGACCTTCTACCACCAGTGCAATCAGATACCTCTTGATTCAACGAAAGCCTCACGGTATTGCCAGAAGCTCAGTGTACGACGCGACTTTCCAGCCGAGAGCTGCGTAGGTGAACCTTTCTCGCGCACCAGTCGCGAGCTCGACAGCTTGCCCCTCCAGATGTGTTTCCACCTGCTCACGGTCGAAGCGCAACTCCATCGCCACGTGCTCGGCTTGAAGCAGCCTCCACGAGCAGGATTGAAACTCAACGCCCTCCGCAAGCGATGACAACCAAGAATCTCGGGCGCACCTGTCCGCCATGTCACGCTCCGCACGACGGGAGGCAGCCAACTCTCCTTCGAGCCTCGCTCGATTTGGCGGTTTGAGGCTTCCGTGACAACTGCTGCTGCAAGATGAGGAGGTGGTCTTGGGACCCAGACTTGCGCAACTGCAGGTCCAGCCGCATGTACTCCTAGCACTGTGCGATTCTGGACACTCTGCATTCTTCCGGACCGAATGTCCCCGACAGTGAGCGAATCAGCAGCGTAAGACATGTGACATGTTTTCGGCTCAAGCTTCCTCTTCCCGCTGGGCCCAGTCTCCCTCGCCTCAGCCAATGAGAAGCACGTCCAATTCCGTGACAATCACAGAGCTTCATGGGTGGCCACTTCGACAAATATCTGGGATGAAAACTGTATTATGACTGTATTGGACCATTATGAACACGGTGGCGCACTTCTTTCCCACGTGTGGCGGCTCCCTTTTCCGATCGCCACTAATTAGCCTTGCAGATCCAGCTGCCAAAGGATCTCCAAATTCCTGTCAACCGCATCAATAGCAAACGTATCTGCCCTGGGGCCACTGCCGGACGCGTTCCTGGCTCGTCGGAGGTCGAAAAGGAGCTCGGCAACGGTTCGCTCCTTCTCCTGCTTCTGTAGCCGTCACCAGCCCGGTTAATTACACCCCGCCTTCCTCTCAACGCCAACCTTCTTCAGACGGTATACAAACACTAATCGACCTGAACTCCCGTCCTCCAGCTCGGCCTGCAGTTGCTTGACCACATGCCGCTCCTGTGAGGGCGAAGGTCAAGCGATGTTTTGCTTTTAGATAAGGTTTTTTTCTGACTCTCTGCCCTCACCTTCTCCAGCTCCTGCCGTGCATCCACCTGAAGCAGGCAGCATGTGAAAGAATCGTACAGGCTAATTTAATGGCATCCGGAAGCGTAGACATGGGCCAAGGAAAAGGATGGCGTGAACTTACACCGAAGTCGAGTCACTGGAACTGAACATGCCAAGCAGGCTAATGTTAATTGCATTACATACAGGTATACAGGAATTGCTACATAATGTGCGTGTATGTGGTCTGTAACTAGTTATTTAACTTACGTATATGCGAACGTATGTGTGCGGTAAGTATATACGCCTACGCATGATGATATCGAGTTCGACCTTTGCATCCCTCCATCGCTGGTTACAATATATAAGAAGAATGTAGAAGTAGGTCAGTCATGTCATCGCTTATCTGATACGTCTTAGCAGACTTGCAACGAGGCGAACACTTGCCACCTGAACCTTTCCTCTCACGCCCCAACACAACTTCACGCTTGTGCCGAGATTTCGGCCCAATGCAGGCTCAGTCACTGCTGCGTTCAAGCAACTGCACGGGATATGCACTAATTAGGACTTGGGAGCTCTGAGGCTCCATCCGCTTCAGGCTAAAGCGCCCGACCCTGACCCCCCAAGTTTCGAAACCCTCCCAACCCTAAAGCCCAGAACCCAAAAGACGGGAAGCAGCGTTCAGTAAGGCTGTTTGGGGCTCCGGAAGTTTAGGGTTGTCCCGCTGGGACTTGCGTGGCTCGAAACGGAGCACGCCTCCAACCTGCGCTTGTAGCTTTCCAGCTGCGTCTCTGCATTGTAGAGCTTGTCGCGGAGCTGTCGAAGGCACAGTCTTGTGTGTTTCTGCAGCTCCTACCCCAGCATCGACAGCCACAAGACAGTCTACCTCGGCAATGAGGACAACCGTGCATGCAATATGCCATGATGTTTCCATGCCTCACGGGTTCCTTTGACTTCCAACTTGAGCTCCTGGCTCAGAAACAGCAATTCAAGCATCTGGCAGCTTGTTCAGAAGTCGTAACTGTTACGATGCAAGGTCCACCTGGACCCTCGGAGACTCGCGTGACTACATGTGGCTGCAGTATTGCAACAACGAATCGCCTTGATAAACGGAGGCGCAGTGTCGCCGGCAGAGAGAAGGACGGACAAAGGCCTGCCACTTGATGCCGCTTGAAATGGGCTCATCTGCAATTCGGTAATTCAGCAATCACAAGACAACTGCACTGCAGTGGCAATAAGGCTCCACTTCAGCCTGGGCTTCTGAAGAGCATCTTCGCGAGCCGACTCCTTGTCAAGACATCTGACCCTGACCCTATACCGTGCAGCGCACGCTTTTGCCAACTTCGTGGGCCTTCTGGCAGATTGCATGCTTTAAGCACACTGAACTGTGAACTGTTTCACACTTGCAGGATTTGCGTTTTGAGCACCCCTGTGGTTGGAGGTGTTCTGGTCTAACGGATCCGCTCCTGCCGGCGCATGGCATCCAAGTCCCGCTGAAGGGTCTGCCGCTCCTTGCCGGAGACGGGTGAATGCTGGATTCTACGAAGACCCTACTGGAGACTGGAGCCAAGAGTTTCCGCTCATTCGTTAACTGCATGCCAAATTAAATACTGCGCAATCGCCCGCAAGATGCAAAACAGGCAGTGCAATGTGAATGATCGCTGACTTACATGCCGCTACGTCGGTCACGACCCGACATGATGCATGCTCATGCTTGGAAACTGCGTTCGAGGACATCGAGCGGTCATATGGATTTCTCTCTGAGGCTCTCCATCCTTAGTGCTAAGAGAGTCTCTGCGGCTCACTTGTGATCTCGATGGCGGATAAGCCCTGATGCTTCATGATTTCATGTCTACTCTGCGGCCTGCTCGGACGCGAACAGCCTCGACCTCGTGTCAGGATAGACTGCGGTCGGACTAGGCCATATTATGCAGTTACGGCCATGAGCTGCCTGGTTGCAGGACTTTTTTAGAGAAAGCCGCCTTCCTCCAGATCGAAACTGTGGCGCCTTCCCATGACGACGCTCTTTGGGTCGTCGGGCTGGAACAGTCGGGTCTCTTCAACCTGTATTGCGATCTGCCTGCCGGGCATGGGTGATGGGCTTGCCAGTGCCGAGAGAAGAGTGCAATAGGCCGCCCAGCCCATGACCATGGCAACTGCAAAGGGCTGGGCTTGGCTAATGCCCTCTGCCTTGGCATCGTAGAGGGAGGAGTAAAGCAGACTTCCCAGGTTGGAAGCCCCTCCAGCTATGGCAACCACCACCGACTGGGCCTTTCCCTGATCCTCTGTGAATCGCTCCGCCAGTAAAGCCGAGGAAGCAGCGATGGTGCAGGCGCCGGCGGCTTGCAAAAAGGCGGCCACCGCGCAGAACAGGGATCCCCAGGGCGCGAAGAGCAGCATGGAAAGGGAAATTGCCCCCATCAGGGTGCATCGTTCCACGACCGTCTCTACAGAGTACCTGTCGACGAACCAAGGGCCTGCTAGGGTGGACGTCGCACTTATCATGAAGAAGACTCCCATAGCTCCTTCTAGGGTTCCCTGGCGCCAGTCATAGGCTGACAGCACAAAGCTTTTCAGAAGCGACATCACACTAAGCCCGAACAACGCCAGGAACTTCGCAATGCACCACCGCAGTAAGAACGGGTTCTGTATCGCGAAGTATAGCGCTGCAAAGACGTTTAGAGAGGAAGATGCAGGATTCAGGCCCACAGGTCGAGACTCCTCAATGCGACAGGCGACCACTGACCCAAAGGAAAAGATTGTGAGCAGAGCCACCCACATGAAGGTGTAGTCCACGAACTCTTGTCGCAAGATCGCCACACCAACAATCCATCCAATCAGCTGCCCGGCATTCGCAAAGATGATCTTTACTGTGAACGAAACACTCCGATTTCCACCGCAGTCTCCGAGGATTGCATGGAATGTTGGGAAGAAGGCGGCAGAGGCGCTGGAACAGGCAAACGCAAGAAACCTCAACGCAATGACATCCTGGCTAACCAAATTGAGGAGGAGAAACCTCAGCTTTCGAGGACTCGCGCCAATGTCGCTCATTTTGTTTACGTCTATGTCGCCGAAGGTGCACACTGGCTACCGTAGCATGCGGACCGAGCGACAGAAACGTGGCCAAGATGCTAGTGCGCAAAGCAGGCAGCCGACCATGTCGGTCACTGACTGCCCCAATCACTGGAACCACGAACATGCTCATGATGCCTGGCAAGAGCGAGATTCACAGCGATGCTTCAGAACCGACTTGGTAGCAATTCATCAGCACTCTCTCCTAGCAGTAGTATCCTGGTCCTAGCAAGTGTCCCCAGCACAATGCAAGGGCTGCGTGCCACATGCTGGCATACACCAGTTGCATACCCTGCGCGCGTTCGGGCAGGGGGTGGGACATCGCAGAAGGTCTCTCAAAGGCCTTTGGAGTGAAGGCCTGTGCTCTGAGGTCCAGTATTGAGCTGTTGAGTGCAAAACCTTCGGAAGCTCTCCAGCCTTCAGTGGCGGACAGCATGGCTGACTGTCTCACGGCAGACTGCACGACGTACTTCTTGTCACCACAGAAGGAGCTGCCTCGCGACCGTGGGAGGGGGGCCCGACCTTTCACACACCAGGCCTCACTCCAGGTGGGCCTGAGAAGACCTCGCCGCCAGCTTCGTCGCACTTGATGAAGGAGCGCAGCACCGGATCCATCAACATGTGCCTGAGGACCCGGTATGTTGGGTTTGCTGTCGAGGCCAAGATTTGCCACAATCTTCAGGGAAGTTCGAACTTCCTGCTATAGACATCCATTGCTGGAAGTATTGGGGGGGCCCCCCTGGCGCTTCTCAGGCCTAGGGTATGACTATGACTGTGAGAAGGGAGATCCAGGTTCTGGCCACAACGGCAGCACCAGGGCATCGCTAGTGCCTTGGGCACCAATCCCAGGCGCCCGAACCGCAAGACACCCTGTCGAGTTCCTTTCAAGCCACCTCAAAGTAAAAACGATATTGAAGAGGCAGGCAGTGATGAACACGGGCCAGGCTTTGACGAAGCTCGCTTCCACTTCGGTCCGCCATTTCGACTCAGAGCTGTTCGTCATCCGAGCTTCGATGCGCATGCCACATGGCGGCACAGGGTTAACTTCTACTTGCCCCTAAATTTCGAAGCTCGAGGAAGCTATGTGCTGAGCATATCTCCAGCGTTGTTACGGGTACCGTGTTCAAGTGATACGGCATCCAACGGATATGCTTGTAGCTGGGACGGCTATTCCAAACATCACGATGGCATAACCTCCTTTGCTTTTCATGGACGACTCGACTGCATGTTCTGCCCATCTGGAGAGAGATTGCCACGAAGTCGTGCAGCTCTGCCCTCTGGTCACGCCACCATGAAAAACAGGTCAGGTCAAAGGATGACATCGGACATCATCCTGCATCGACAACAATGCGCAGGTAGTAGGTGATAAGCTGTCCCACATTATCTACTGAATCTACTTTTTCCACAGGCACAAACGCAACTAAAGTAAAGAGCAAGCGATCTACATACTAATGGAAATTCATGATTTTTCATTTGTGGCTAGAAAGGAGGGTTCTCCACAGATTTCATTCAGCAAGCAGCATACTGGAGGATGCAAACCTCGATCCCGTCTGAGCACTGCACTCCAGGCGCTCTATCTGGCGGCGATGCTGGACCTGCGCAAACGAAACAGACTTCAACCCCAACGCGGCGCAGCGGCAGTGTGTGCTACACGAACGGGATCGAACTACGACTACGATTTTGCAAATCCTGGCCAGGGAGGTTCGGATACGGCACACACATCCAAGTGTTATTGATGTCCACAACTGTACGGATGCACCTCCACAGGGCCAAGACCCTGCTGCACGTGCACCTGCGTCAGAGGTCCAGACGGCTAGTCAAAGCCATTTTTCGCCACGAGTCCTTCTCCCGGTGGTTCCGGTGATGCACGTATTGCCCTCATTCTCGAAAAACTCTGAGCCAGGTGCTTGCAGTGCCGTTCACTAACCCAGATTTGCAACCCTAAGCTCTGAATCTCACCCCGCGCTCCGGAACAGTAGGCTCTTCTCCGTACTGTGTTTGCATGTTGCTCGTGTGCTACACACAAGTGCAATGGAGACGACCTGGGCGACGAGGACGGATGCAACAACGACAGCTGGTATTGTTACTGGTTTTATCTGGTTTTTGCTACTACTACTACTACTACTACTACTACTACTACTGCTACTGCTGCTGCTGCTGCTGCTACTACTACTCCTTCTCCTACTCCTTCCTGGTACTGCCGCTGCTAGTATGTTTTCACGCCGGTGTATAATATGATGCCCGGTTACATTTCCACTGCCAACAGAAAGAACCTAGGACCTAGGGTAAGACCACTGCCATGAAGATGGTTGTCTCCTGACTCTCGAGACTTGCCTCCTTATGCTTTTTGCTTTCTTTGCACTCCGCCTCACGGGAGCCGCTGCACGCGCGGCTTTGTGTGTGGCTCGGGCCATCCGAAGCCTGCGAAGCCGCAGGAACGGAAGAGCCCGTCATCCGCACCATGCTCAGTGTACCATATATCACGCGCTGCACAGATCTACACTTGGGGCGTTTCTTGCCATCGCTGCTGTTTATGAAGCATGCTCTTCGCGCCTTGCGACCGCGAGGAGGGGAGGCGACCTTTAGACTCGGCTCGGCTGCCAAGACATGCCAAGGCAAAACTGTGGAGATTTGACGAAGTGAGAATCAGATGACATGCTAAAACCCCCGGCTTGGTCTTCAGTTCACGAAACTGCACAGAGACGCCCGGAGCCCAGACCTCTTCTGCTCTGCGGAAGGCTCGCAAGAGAGCCTCGCTCGGGTCGGCAGCACTCTTTCGGAGACTATGATCGCCGGACCGCACTTTCCTTCTAAGACCTGGCTACGGTGGCTACGGCTATGGCTATGGGTGCATTGCACAGCGCCTGCCGACTTCGATGCCACCACGCTCAGCTACACTTGTACGAGGGCAAAAGGGCTTCGTGCAGCTGGTTTGCGGTGCCTCCTTGTGAAAGAAGCCTCGCTTGTCCAGATTGAGAACGTTGGCCAGCTTGCCAAAGTCGTCGGCCTGTGGATGGACTAACATCACCACGACGCGAGCATACGCAAGCAACGACGCAAGGCGCGGTTGTGCAGTCGGCCTGCAGACTCAAGTGGTGGCGACTGCATGCTGCTTGGAAGGCTTCGAAAGAGACCTTGCCGTGCCTCAGAAGGGGGCGCTTGAGGGGGCAATTCGCTGTTTCTTGCCCGTCAGGCCCAGGGCTGTTGCAAAGCGAAAACCGAAAAAAAGGTTTGGGCTCCCAGGCATCTGCGGATCCAGGCCCGTCAGCAGCTTCACGAGGCTCAGTTCTTGTCGCTGCAATGCCAAGCGAAGAGCCTGCAACCGCGGCTCCCCCTCAACATAACTCACCGCAACATAGCGACAACCTCTGTATTATGTCAGTATGTTACATGATGTCCTAATATCCTATACATGTTTGTTGTATCAGGCTACAGCCCATCCTCTGCGGCAGGACGCCGAGGGCGATGAGGCGAGCCGTCCTGGGCCGAATTCTTCACAGACCAAGCAATATTTCACGAGAGCTTTGAGGATTGCAATCACATCGAGTTCTGGCAGCAGTTAGTGCGACGTCCATGCAAATAACTAATCTTGCCGTTGCCATTATCCTTCTTTTGGTTTCGAGGCCTTTCGAAAACTGTGTGGGGCAGTCTCTTTCAGCATAACCCCCGCCGCCCTGACTTCGACTCATACTCAGGTATTGTGTGCTTATGTATCTATATGTATATATATATATATACACATCAATATAAGTGACTGTGTATATACACGCATTAACACAACATGCGCAAGAAGACGACCCTGCACAAACAAGAACGAAGACATGAATGATTCAAGCTAGCGACTAGCTACCATCCAGCCGAAATTCCGCCAGGGGCGGGGCCCGAGCCCGTTCGGCCAGCTGCTGTCGCAAGGCATCCTCGAAGATGCACCGGATCGGATTTGAGGTAATAGTATGGGATGTGTTTGCGAATTACGAGTTTACGCTCCAGGCCTCTACTCATAGCATGGAATCCATGGACGTGGTTTGGGACTTCTAACGTGGTTTTGAACGCCCCGCTCTCCTTAGTGGTCCGTTTGGTACCTCCACATTGCTAGCTGAGTCCGGCACATTCTCTTGAATCAGATCGAAGCATCGCGCCTGCAGAAGCAGGAGCCCTGAGGATTGCTGTCTGATCCTACCCGCTGCATGGTGATGCTCCGACTTTTCATAGGGCTGGAGCGTCTGGTATCTCCTGTACAACCTCGGCTGCCCTCATCGAAATACTGCTGTGCATCCAGCCGTCTGCATCTCTCTATCGAACTAGAGACTGTCCCTCACATTCAGTCCTCAACAGCTTGAAGCTCTGCAAACCTTCAAAGTGGAGAGCAGGCAGAACACAATTTGCGAGGGAATGCACCTATGAGTTGTTCCAAACTGGGCTTGCCTGCTAGGTACATATTGAAACGGGAGTTCGATCGAAGCATGCAGGGACACTGCACTTGAGTCGGTGATCCGTTTAGAACAACTCCCACCTGACGCCTTCATGAGCTGTGTCGCCCACAGCAAAATAAACTTTGCAGCAGTCCATTTCATGGAGCCGCCGCAGAATACACGACATGTGCCGTCCATGCACGCGAACCCTCACCAAGGAATGTAAGCTATACTTCATCGCACTATTGAGTCCACGATGCCTGAAGCGTACTTTCGAGTAATATCGTCGAACAGACTGGAGCAGTGCTCTTCTGCTTCTACGGCAAGCTCATGCGCAGCTGGCACGAAGCCGAGAAGGACTGCCGAAGAGATGCCACAGAAACATCCGTGCACGGTGACATATGCAGGCTGAGTAGCAGCACCTCTGTTGTGATTGCGAGGAGGGCTCTCTTGCCAAGCCCCAGGAAGCTTGGCCTTAGATGCCTGCTCTGCTATGAGCCATGAGCCAATTTTGTACGACGATTTGAGCTCAACTGGAGCTGGCAAACCATGACTCCTCGACCCCTCGTCGTCATGACCCGGGTAGCACGTGCACAGGAAGACTTCTGTGCTGGACTTGGCATTGCTTAAGGTAAGCTCAGTGCCCTGCTTCTCGCCTGGAGCTTTAGTCGCCTGCAAACCTCGTCCTGGTGTGGGACATATAGTGTGCTGAGTCGGCTGGGCCGTGTGAATAACTGAATAGCTCGCAGGCACGTGCTGTCACGGGTACTTCAAGTTTTAAAACGGGCTGCGATAACTAAGGCAACGAAATGGCTCAGCCGCCGGGAAATACAAGCGAGTGGGGAACACTTTTGCACCTCCCAGCAAGCTGCGGGCACACGCTCGTCCGGCGCAGCCCCGCAGCTGAAACCGAGCAAGTGCACGACTCCTCGCAGGCAGCCAGGGTCAAACGCAAAACACAGCTCGTCGTGAAACAAGAGTGCAGAATGGCTGATGCAGAAGCCATTCATGTGGGCCCATTTCGGTTCTTTTGTTGACATGCCAGTGCGCCCTGCTTACAGGTCTTGGCAGTGGGCTGATGTGGGCTGTCCTGCCAGCACTTAGCGCAGCGCCTGCTCAGATCTCTGCACATGCTCCTGCACAGTGAAACTCTTTCTTGCAGTGTTGCTTGAGCACTGTAAGCGTCTGTTAGCACTTCTTAAACATGGCGGAACAATCCGATAACAAGCTAGACTTCGTCGTTCGTCTCCAGCATGCTTAGACGATGCATGAACATCATCCGCCACAAGTTTGCAAGTCATGTGGCTGACCCTTTGGAAGTGCGCCTGAAACGAGTTCGACTGCTCCATGTCAGAGACTTTCTGACGTTGGTTGGGATCGAAATAGGTGAGCTTGACCTCCGGCCAGTATGAGAATTTTGCACAGTCTCCGCACAGGCGTGCACGGATATCTCTGTGCCCCAGACAGCATGGTCCCCCAAAGCCCCGACCTCACAAGCAAGGGCCGAGAAGGGGCATGTCGAGAAACAGCACAACAACACATAATACTACCGCCTGCTTCTTGACACGGCTCACTACAGCACAGTAGCCCGCCTCCGCCGGAGGCCAGGATGCCTTCGCATCCACCAGGAACTCCTGGAGAAAAGGACGTTCGGAGGCCGGGGCACAGGCTCGGTGACTGTGTGCAAGCGTGTTATCGTGGCCAAGGCCAGGAGGAGGCAAGAGACGTGTCCAGACAGGACTGCGTCGCGCCTGGAACTTGTTGTCGGACACCGCGTAATCGTTCAAAGCCTTGATCCCGACTCGAGGCGGATGGCCGCACTTGGACTATGCCAAGCAACGATGCTAAGCTACCGGCAACCGTCTCTCTGTCCTGGCGGATAGGGCTCGCTTCTTGCGTCGACTCCTGATTCCTTAACTACTGACCGTCTGTCCTCATTCCAGGCAGGCAGGCCTGTGAGGATCTCCAACCTTGTCTCTGGAGCTCAAAACAGAGCCAAGAGCGGACTTCGTTCGCATGCCACCAGTGACAAGACCCGCTGTTATCGCAATCGAAAGTCTCCCCCTCCCTGTTTGAGCTTCGCACGCCACCACTCCGAGGGCAAATGCATCCGTCTTTTCCTCAGAGGATGGGAGCACATCCAGCAGCTTGTCAGATGCAGGACGACTTGCCACGAGGCTTCAAGGCGCTTCGTCTGTCAAGGATCGTTGGCCGGACGCATCATCAGCTCGGGTGCCATGTAGCCAGGAGAGCCAACCTCGGATCCGGCGTCGCTTCGCTTTCAAGAGACTGGGTCAAGGAAGCCAGGCAACCACAATGCCGGTGGTGCCGTGCGTTCTGGATCCCTTCACCTACATGAAGGCATGTTCAAACAGGCGCTCTCTGCATCTGCCGCAGTCTCGCTGCTCACACAGCGGGAAAACATGAAATCGCAAGACAAATCAAGGCTGGAATGTTGAATGCCTGGTCCTTCGCGAGGCCAAAGTCTGCAAGGCGCGCATGGCGCAAGGCTCCATCCATGAGGATGTTGCTGCCTCGAGCGAGATCTGCACGGCTTGCGCGTCATGGCGGTTGTGTGACGTTCACAGGCATGGTCCCCGTGAGTTAAACCGCACGCTCTCCAGCAAATGTACTGGTAAGACGCGAGCTTTTGATGTCACGGTGAACCATCTTCTTCCCGTGTAGGAAAGACACGGCTCTGACTATCCTGAGACCAGCACACTAACATCTTCGATCGACATGCGTGAGCACGTGGATGCTGGCATCTTTCAGAGTTTCTCCGGACTCCGAGGGCAAAAGCCTGTACACTGGGACCCGCACTGGCTGAAGCAGGTGGCCCTAGCCGCCCAGGCCATGGAACCCAAGGCTGATGCCAGGGTGCCACCCTCCATCAGGGGCCTCAGGGCAGGAGACATCGACTAGTCAGACTCGATTCAAGTCATCGTATATGCCGTAGATTGCACACCGTAGCTCATTGAAAGCTCATGTGGAAGGAACATACAGCTGTGCACGGACGGGGGCTGCGACAGACTGCGCACCAGGCTTGCCACCATCCAATGCCGAGTTGCATGACAATGAGCTGCTCTGGTCCTGCTGATCTGCGTTTGCAGATGTTTGCGCCGGCTTCCAGTCTTGCTGCAGGTTGCTAATCATTATTCTCGTTAATCTCTTCATGGGCAGGGATGCAGGACCCCTCCTACAAGTTGGTATTTGGCTCATGATTCGCCGTGTATCTCATATTTCTCGCAACACAGTAGCAGTTTACCTGTCCTGTTTGCGATCTCCCGAGAATCTCGAGGATGTGCGGATGACGGCACTGACAAAGTGCTTCCTCGGAAGGGAGAGGTCTGTCTTCCTGGAAATCCTGGGCAGAATACCTCCTAGAAAGAGTTTAGAAGAGTCTGTGGTGTTGTCGATGCAAATCTTCAGCACCAATGCATCGGGCCGCCAGCTCTCGGTCGAAGTTGTAAGGCATGCCACCTGGCTCGCTCTGTGCCACCATGCAATCTGGGGAAGACGGCAAAAGATTGGCTGGCAGACCAGCGGGGTCGCTGTGGAAGCGCTTCACGGCCACACTGCCAAACCTGTGCAAGCAAGAGAGAGAGAGAGAGAGAGAGAGAGAGAGGGAGACAGAGCATGCCTACAGCCCAACAGAAGGGCCCGCTGCAGTGCTTTGCATGGCAGAGGCGACATGAACACGACAACATCTTGTCAACAAACCACACGCGCGCCCAGACTGTCGCCGCTTTCACTCATAGAGGGGCGACACCGTGGACGTTTGTTGGTCAGACGGAAAGCGGCCGCAGCAGCAGGTGGTAGTCGTCGTGGTAGTAGGCGGAGGAGGAGCAGCAGCAGCGGCAGTGATAGCGGTTGTGAGGATGCAGGGGTAGCGGTAGGGGTAGCGGTAGTGGCTTTTCACCCACCTTGGTAGCGAGCCGCGGTAGACCGTGGATGCCGCCCCCTGTGGGTAATAGGCATGCTTGCAGCAACTGCGAGAGGCGAGACGGACAAGTGAAAAGAGAGCCAGAAACTGAATCGGCCTTGCCAAGGATGTTCCCGGCATTCCAGTTGAGACCTCGGCTAGGAAGGGCTACTTGAGCGCTCTGCTATGATTTGCTGTCGCACTGCAGGACACCATGAGGGGCGACAGTAGTGGTTCCAAATACCAACACCCCTCAAGTCTAGATGCCTGTTCAGGCCCCCACAGGCATCCCGCAGCGTCTGATAGTTCATTACTTCTCCACGGCTGGCATCATCCGTTGCCACCACGATCCTGGCACTCTCTGACAGGCATACTGTTCGGGTTTAGCGTCGGTCGGAGTCCAGCTTCAGCACGCACCCCAATCACGCAACTCTAACAGATGCATCCACTCAGATTTCAGGAAGTCCTATTCAATACACTTCATGTTTCCTTCTCTTCACGTTGCGAAGATCCCAAACAAAGACAAGATACATAGGTGCCGCGGCAGGCTGTGTTCCGGGTCGTGCAACGCCTGCAAGGTTTCTGAAATATCTGCCAAACCATGACCAATGCATCCTTACAGTGCAGTTTTCCATACATGCACAAGCTACTTGTTCGACTAGGCTTCCATCACACTATGGTCTGTGATGCAACCGGCTGACAAAAGGTCGGCGCACCTATGACGGTGCCCTGCGCAGTAGGCTTGACCTGGATAGCACCTGCAGTTGTGTGAGGAAAATTGCCGGGGGGGTAACCTTCGGACCGCGGCTGACGGAACATGAGGTCTGGTCTGCGATTGCAGCACAGCATAGCCCTACGCCTGCGCTCTCCGGCCTCCTTCCAGGTCCTTGCTTTGCACCGCATGGGTCTTCTGGGGCGCGCAGCCGAAAATATCCCCGAGGCAGTTGAACAAAGCCTTCCGGAAGTACCAGGCGACCTCATAGGCCAAGAACAGACCGCGCAGCTTTGTTGCTTCTCTGCACTTCGTGCTCGCCAAGACGCGATGAGGCCCACGACCGCGAGACCGGCTACAGTTGCGCCAACAGCCAGGCGAACCGCCATCGAGGGCTCGGGTTGAGAGAGAGGGTGGGTGTGACGTGTCTGAAGGGGAGGGTTGTCAATCACTGGTAAGGTCAGCAGGTTTGCTCAAACCCTTCTCGCCGTGTGGATGGCCGTTGTGTATGGGCTCCGTAGGAAGTAGCCCAAGAGTAGCGTGTCACCTGCTGGCATGTTGAAGCTACTACTGTTTGGTCTGTAGCCAGAATTGCCAGCGGAGCACAACTACGGCCTTTGACTGTTCGGAAGCAGGAGAACAAGCGCACTGCAAAAACTCCACTCCAGTCGATGTACTTTCTGATGCCCCCCGCCAGCGCCTGAAGCTCTTCGTTCTTCTGCCTTGCGGCATCACCTGCGTCGAAGTGCATACCGACGATTTCGAGCTCCCAGCATGGGCGGCACCAGGTGGTGAAGGGCTGCGCCGCTGAAGCTCCAGGTTGTCACCTCAATCAGCCGAGCCACGAACAAGCCCGGGTGCGACACATGAAAGCACACACACCGCTTGACTGGGGCTGACACGAAGGACGCCCTGCATCCGCGCCTTCCGCTGAGCTTTTACTGGATACAGCACGGCAGGGAAGGCGAACCAAAAAACTCAGTCAGAATGTATTTTCGCGTCTCTGAAGGAGCTTTCAAGGCTTGTGACTCGCTTCTGATGCCTGGAGCTCGTCATTCTGATGCCTCGCCGCTGCGAGTGCCGCTTCACCTGGCAGTCGGCTGCCTTAAACGTTGGAGCATGCTGAATCAGCAGCTTGGCAATATGGACGAAGGATGATGTGGCAGGTTTGGGACTGGCAGGTGTGCGATGACACACCGTTTTCACATCCCTAGACAGCAGATTCTAGCAGTCTATCATGCACCGGTCCCTCACGACTCCGGACTTCTAGCCTCCACAACAAAGTTGGTAGCGCAGGAAGAATGTCGACGAAAAACTCGTTGGCATAGTCGCTTGCCACCAAAACTAAAGGAGCCGGATGAATAAACAGTCTATCTGGGTGCAACAAAATCCACGCGGCCTGGAGCATCTGGAGGCGGGGAGGGGCTTCGCCGCTGAAGCTGCAGGTTCTCGCCTTTATCTTTGCAGGAGCTCTTCGGTGCGGGCAGACAGAGCTACTCGCATGCGTGTTGAAGTCCGTCGGTGCTGGGAAACTGCAACAAGTGTGACTTGTTCTTTGATGTTTTGTCAGCAGCACTCGCCGACGCATGTGAAGGCTCATGAAGGGGCCCCTTTTCGTTAGCCTGACGAGAGCCATTGCTACTTGTGCGTGGAGCGCATAAAACCTCCGAGCGTGTGCGCTCGTCTTGCGACTGAAGGTAGTGATCACAGCTGGAACCCCTTTCGAAAGCAGAGCCCAAACGCCAGTGCAGCTACCTCCGCTGCATTGGTAGCGGAGCACGTGCCGATCCAAGGGCCGTGCTCCAGACCAGCTGCCAGGCCCTTGATCCTTGTCATTGACGGCTTCTACTACCCGATCAACGGCCGCCCCCTGGTGACGATCGCCTGTGGGTTTTCTCCGAATTGTTTCGGCGGTGCAACCGCCCTTTTTCAGTTTTCCATGGCAGATTCGAAGGATCGTGCGACGGTCCCCTCCTGGGATGGTGCCGCCCGCTCATGGCGGCGGTACACGAGAGAGGTGGCCTGGTGGGTGCAATCAGTGCCTGTGCATAAGCGGCGATACTGCGGTGCTCAGCTTCTGTCCCGCTTGGCAGGACCGGCCAGGCTGTTGGCCATGTCTTGGTCAACATTGGTGCTGGACAGCAAGGACGGCGTGAAGGTGCTCCTGCAGAAGCTGGCAGGTTCGCCGTTAGTGAGGAAGTCGTTACCGAATGCGGCGGCGATCTGTCAGCAATACTTCTCGTTCCGAAGGAATCCCTCGGAGACGATAGGGAACTTCTTGGTGCGGGAGACCTTGGTTCATGAGGAGTTCGTGGAGGCGATCATTCGTCTTCATGAGGAGAAGGAAGGCCTGACTCAAGACCAGCGTGACTTTGGGTTGCCGGCCTCCGATGGCGAGTGGGATGATGACGAGTGGACTGGCTCTTGGAGCTGGTGGAACTACGACGATGGCTACGAGCCCACCGAGAACGGCGAAGCTCCTCATGACGATTCTGCTGTACCTGAAGGGCAAGCTGATGGAGTACCAGGACGTGACGCAGGCGAACAAGGACAGCCGAGCGCGGCACCAGGATCCTCTCCAAGCCATCGCTCTGTGGGAGAGGGATCTCCGACGACCCGGCTTCCGGGACCGCTGCAGCCGGTGACTCCACCTGTTGCGGCCAAGCCGGCCGTGAACGAGATGACAGTCGCAGACTCGTTCATCATGGGAGTGCTGCGGGGCTGGAGGCTGCTCCAAGCAGCAGGCCTCTCCGCGGAGGAGAAGCGAGACATCTTGTCAACGACGAAGAACTCCCTGGACTATGAGGTGGTGGCGGCTGCCCTCCAGAGCTTGTGGGATGATCAGCTACTTGGACATCGAGCTCCCGGCGGAGGACACCACAGCCTGAACTTCATGGACAACCCGATCCCCGAGCAGACCGAGGCCTTCTTCAACGAGCAGGATGACTGGCAATGGTCAGAGCCTGGATGGTACGAGGGCTACTACGCGGGCGAGGAAGCTTGGGATGATTCGGACTACTGGTGGTCCGCCGAGGCTCAGGGCTGGAATCCGGAAGCGATGCCCGTCGTCGCCGATCAGCCTGAAGACGAAGACCCCAAGCTGAAGGAGGCGGCCAAGGCCGAGAAGATCGCGGAGAGCTTGGCCGTTGAGGCCCAGCGGACGTGGACGGAGGCGCAACGTGCCACACAACAGTTGCGCAAGGATCGCGGATTCGGTGGTCCCATGAAGTGCTACAACTGCGGCGGAAACCACATGATCCGCGACTGCCCCTTGGGACGGTCCTCTGGTTTTCCAAAGGGCAAGGGCTACGGCAAGAAGGGTGTCTTCTACTCCGACTACGACTACTCCGGGCCAGAGTATGTGGACGCGTACTACACCGGCAAGGGCAAGGGCAAAGGAAAGTTCAAGAAAGGCTACTGGTCTGACCTTCACCTCCAGGCCATGTGGAAGGGCAAGAACAGCAAGGGCAAAGGCAAAGGCAAGGACCCCGTTGGCTTCCGCCAGGTGAATGCCTACAGCAGCGATATGTTCGTTGGCGGACTGGAGTTGTCTGATGCCTTTGAAGCCGCGACGAGTGAGCTCTCCAAGCCTGAGGTGAAGCCGCATGTTGGAATGTTGGACAGTGGAGCGACGGCATCTGCCGCGCCCGATGCCGTTGTCCAAGGACTGATTACGGCAGTGTTGTCTCACGACCGCAATGCCAAGATCGAACTGGACCAAGGTGCGAGGCCATACTTTCGTTTCGGCAACGGGCGCTGGGGTCGAGCACTTTGTCGTGTTCATATGTCAAGCTCAGTCTCTGGTACTACACGTTCGTTTTCTCTTTACACATTGCCCAATCCAACCGAGTACTACCAGTCTGGGTTTGAACAGTCAGCCTTGGTTCCAGTCTTGATTGGCATGGACTTTATGGGTCGTAGCGGGGCAGGAATGATGGTAGATTTCGCGAAGGGTTATGCCATGCTTACTACGGAACCCAAACCCGAAATCTTCAAGCTTGATGTGAACCACAAGGGCCACTACACTCTCGACATCGTGAAGTACTTAACTAAAGGTGTTCGATGTGATGAAGGACATCCTCATGTTGTTGTACGAACTTCTACCACCACGCAGTCTCCCCACAGTTCTCATGCTCTTCTGGAGTTAGGCGTCGTTTGGTTTGATCTGCAAGCCAGTGATCATGACTTGGAAGCGCGTGAAGATGAGCAGTGTCGAGCACGCATGTGGCAGCTTTACAACCACTCACGATGCCCAGCAGCGCTTTCAGCTCAGATGGACGGGCCGATTGCCCCTAATTCCCCGACTACGACTCCTTCGCGTTCCTTTCAGGACCATGGCAGCGCCTTCGCAAGCAGCCAAGGTCGACCCCGAGGTGGAGAAGATCATGGTGGAGAGCCTCAAGGCAAAGGCGGCCACAGCCAAGAACAAGGCCAAACCGCTAGACCCCAGCCGCATCATGAAGATGGATGTTCGCGACCCGAGAGCCAAGACAAGTCAGTGGCCATGCTGGGGGAAGCACACGGCGAGCGCTCCTCAGGCCAATGCGCACGGCCAGTGGGTGGTGTGTGCGGTGTGCAACGTGAGACTCCTCTACACCCCTCGTCAGGGGTCGAGCTCTCAACACACCACGGTGGAGAACCCCGGCATGATCAAGCGGATGCTGAGCGAGCTTCAACCACTCATGGGCGACGTCTTGCCCACAGCTCAGATATGCCGACACATGCAGGCCAAGATCAATGCCGAGGAGGTTCTCAACAAGGCCATTCGAGAGGCGAGACTTCATGCAGCCTCGACAACGACTCCGACGGCACCAATGACGTCCCCGACTACCACAACAAGCTGGGAGGTGCCCGTGCCGGAGGACGACGAGGAGCTGATCCAGGCCTACGAGAACGAGGCACAGGGCGGCTACGCATGAAGGAGAACCGCGGAGACCCCACGGCGTCTGAAGCGCCGTTCTACGTGACGAAGAAGGTGATGGCCATGTCTACCTTGATGATGGCTACGACTGCGAATCTACTGATGGGTCTTCACCTACATGACCGAGAAGGACTCTGGGAAATCTCCTGCGGTCCCCATGCTCTCCTGACCGCGGCGGCCGAGGAGCACGGGCTAAAACCACGACGAGTTGACCTACAGCACGGTTACGACTTGTACCAGCGCGAGACGTGGTCCCGGCTACGTGAACTACGACAAGTCCACCGACCACGGAGAATTTGGATGAGTTTGCCCGGCAGCAAGTGGTCGGCTTGGAAGTCCGTGGACTACAACACTCCAGAGAAGCTGGCGAAGTTGGAACAAGGCCGGAGACGCGAGCGCCGGCTCCTTGGGGAAGCTTGCAAATTCCTGCGAGAGTCTCTCGAGGAGGACCCCGCGCTCGACATCTACTTCGAGTGGCCGCACCCCAGCGGCGGATGGAAACAAGCACCTATGGTGGAGCTACAAGCCTACTTGGAGGAAGCAGGCGTCCCTTGGTTGTGTTGTCGGGTTGACGGCTGCAACTATGGCATGCGAGACCCCGAATCTGGACTCTTTATTCGCAAGCCTTGGCTTATCAAGACGACAGATGAGTCCTTTCATCATGCCTTTCGGACCAAAACCTGCCCGGGCAACCATGGCAAGCATTGCACTCGCACGGACCATGATCGCGAGGCCACCGCCTACTATCCCGAGAAGCTGGTGCAAGCTATTGCGCGACATTGGCAAGGCCGTACCGCACCACAACGGCACGCTCGGCTACTACAACAACGTGATGATCAAGCAGCTGCCGATTGCAACTACCAGAGCGAGCATTGTAATCATGCTCTAGAAGGACCTGATGATGATCCTGGACAAGAAGAGGTAGATGACTTCCTGGATGTACAGATGACTGAGACTACGCGACTGAGTTTGGAGACGCTTTGTCGCGAAGCACGACTACGGGAACGCTTCGACATGGAAGTCTGTGAGAATATCCTCTTCGAGTTTGCCAACGAGGCAAAGCACAACCGTGCCGAGATGAAACCCCACTCTCGGTGGCAGCAGTCTCCTTTCCATATACTTTTGGGAGCTTACTCCCACGGAGCCTTTTCTGGAGTTACTCGAAACTCCTCACGCTATCCGGAACTGAACCTCTACATAAACTCCTATCTCAAGCATTGGCTACCTCAACAGCAATGGTCGAGTGTGGTTGTGACGTTGAATGGCAAGGCGTTACCCCACACCGACAACCACAACAGCAAGGGCACTCTCAACACGGTGCATGGACTTGGACAGTATGAAGGTGGTGAGTTGTGGCTGAAGGGAGATCCTCCTGATGGTCATCAAGTTGTTCGGCGACTACTACACGATGGCGGTCTACATCGAGGATATGTTTGCCCTACGAGACACAAGTTTGTCACCTTCTCACCAGAGGTGACCCATGCTACTCAAGCATGGCGGGGACAACGGATCACTGTGACTACATTCACCACAAGACTGACACCGATGTTGACGAGTGATGATCAACAATCGTTGAAGCAGCTTGGCTTTCCCCTCACCAACAAGTACAACCACGATAGAAGCTTTGTGGGGACACCTGACTTCAAGAACCACTTTCCGGCGACTACATCGACTTCTACCGAGGATCCTGGTGGTACTTTAGATAGAACCAAGGACCACTTTCCAGCGACTACAGCGACTTCTACCGAGGATCCTGGTGGGGCGAACAGTGGTTCTAGAGATTCCACAGAACCTTCTGCAACCGAAAGGGCGAGTTGGGAAGCGCAGATTGCCAAGTTCCACAAATCCGCAGGTCACCCCACAAATCGAAACCTGGCTAGAATCGTCAAGGACGCTGGGCATCCCGAATGGAAAGTGCAGGCAGCCCTGCAACATCGCTGCCAAGCGTGTCAGAGTCTCAAGCCTGGAGGTACAAGCTCAGGCCAGATTCCTCCGGCATCTACGCACGCTCTCTACGGCGCTTGGGAAGCGGTTGGCGTTGACTCAGCGGAATGGATTCCACCTGGTAGCAAGAAAAAGGTGAAGTTTCTTCTCTTCATGGACTTGGCGACGAAACTCAGGATGGTCAAGCCGCTCTATGTCTACGACTTCCTGGAGATGAAATCGGAGTCTGGCGAGGATTTGATTCGCAACTTTACCGAGGGCTGGCTCGGATCCTTTCCGAAGCCCCGCCTACTTGTGTTGGATGCAGCCAAAAGCTTTGTCTCGGATGCTGTACACGAGTTTGCGAGTCATGCCAATATCCAGGTGTCCTATGTGGCGGAAAAGGAGGCATGGTCCCATGGTGTGTTGGAGGCTGGAGTCCAGGATGTGAAGATGACAGCGTCAGCCATTCATTTGGAGAGTTTGGATCAGGACCCCGCTGTGACGCTTATCCTGGCAGCCTCTGCCTTGAACGCCACTGAGTACACCGGTGGCTTCTCTTCGTATCAGTGGGCATTTGGGCGTGAGTACTCGCTCTCTGATGAAGACATCAGGACCTTCCTCACCTCCGACTACCACCACGAGTTTGTGAAGTTAGTACAGGCCAGAACCAAAGCCGAAGCCATCGCACGAGCCAGCCGGGCGAAACGTGTTCTTTCCAAGCTCGGCAACACTACTGTACGACAACCTCTTCGTGAATATGGCCCCATGGAATTGGTCAAGGTGTGGAGAATAGTTTGGCCCCAACAACAGTGGAAGGGACCACGCGGAGGATTCCGCAAGTCCGGACGTCCACACTGGGTGGGCCCTGGCAGAGTGGTGTTCCATGAAGTTTTACCGCATCAAGAAGCAGACGATTCGAGACGCCATATCGTCTGGGTCCTCATCGGATCGCAGTTGTTCCGGTGCTCAGTACACTCCGTCAGGCCGGTGACCGAGACGGAGAAATTTCAGTACGAGACTTCGGGAGAGGACCAATCGTCCACTTGGCGAACTCTCGCGGACATCCTGCCCAACCGAGAGTACGTCGACCTGACTGATCAAGCTCCTGGAGAAGACGAGGTGGAAGTTCCGAACCTACCACCTGTGCCAGACAAGCGGACCTTGGTAGTGCCTACACGAAGGGTGTCTCAAAAGACCACCTTGACTTCCACTCCGTCGACAGCGCCTCCTACTACTACTGCTGAGGTTGAGGGCGATGCGGAAGGACAGCTGGGAACTGATGTCCCAAGCTCTGCGGCAACAAGACCTCCCGAGGAAGCCGTGAACGACTACAACACCTCCGAACCGAAACGTGCGAAGGTGGAACCTACGTGGGTGGACGAGCTCTACATGGAGGAGAATTCACCCCACGACACGATCGATATCTACTCCGCCTTCCAGGAAACGGAAGAGTTCATGAAGCTGGAGTTTGACCTTCCTGCCCCTCAGTCCAACAGGCAGCGCAAACTCCTGGAGCGCAACCCTACGCTCTACTTAGTCAAGAAGATGAAGGACTCTGAGGTGGTTTTGTCCCGACTTTCTGAAGGCGACAAGGCGTTGTTCCATCGGGCCAAGTTGAAAGAAGTGGACTCCTTCATCAAGAATGAAGCGGTCCGGAAGTGTCTTGATGATCGTGAGTTACGGCAAGCGATGGACTCAGGACGAATAGTCAAGGCCCGGTGGGTCCTGACGTGGAAGCTTATTCCGCCCGAGGACCAGGCAGATGCCGTGAAGGACAGCCGCGAGAACCCGCAGACCGTGCACAACGCCGACGGCACCAAGAAGGCAAAGGCCAGGATTGTTCTGCTTGGCTTCCAGCATCCAAGCTTGTTGGACCCTACGTTCAAGACGGCCAGTCCAGTACAATCGATGCTGGGAAGAAATCTACTGTACGCTATGTCAGCTGATTCTCAATGGGACCTCGAAGGACTGGACCTGGCAACAGCCTTTCTGCAAACCCAGCCGACAGAAGCTGACCAAGAACTTTGGACGACAGGCGTTCACGAACTTCGAGAAGCCTTGGGTTTGGATGCTGACAGTGTCATGCGAGTGTTGAGAAACATCTATGGGAGTACGACAGCCCCCAGAGGCCTTTGGCTTTCTCTGCACAAGACCTTGACCAGTCTTGGAGCTCAAGCTGTGCTAGGTGAACGTTGCTTGTGGATATGGTTGTCCAAACAGGTCATGGACGGCAACCACCCCAAGACCATCGGTGCGATGGGCGGTCATGTAGACGACTTCCACCGGATTGGTGATGGTTCCCCAGAATGGCTGGAGATTCGCGAACGCATCAACAATGCGTACAAGTGGGGGATGGCCAAGAAAGGTTCCTACAGACATGCAGGTACGGATGTTTCCACCGTCAAGGATGAGAACGGCTACAACAAGATCGTAGTGGACCAGTCCTACTACATAGAGGCCTTGATGGATGTGGACATCGATCCAGACCGCCTACGAATGGCCACGACTCTCTCGAAGCATGATGTGGAAGCCTGCAGGGCCTCCCTGGGTGCGCTACAGTGGGTCGCGATACAGTCGCAACCACAAATTTGTGCTCGGTGCAACCTTCTGCTTACCGACCTGGTGACCAATGGCACTATGGAAACGGCCCGTGAGATCCAACAGGTCGTGTCTGAGGTGAGACAAGAACCTTTCAGCCTCACCTTCCAGAAGTTCCCGAAGACCAAACATTGGCGTGACATAGTCTTCATTTCAATGGGCGATCAGGCCCATGCCAACAGGCCAAAGGGGGACTCCACGGGCGGCTTGGTGACATTGCTCTCTGGTCCAGAGAGTGTCTCTGGATGTGTGTGCCCCATGTCCCTGATCGGGTGGCGCACATGGAAGCTAAAGCGGAAGGCGATTGGCTCGAATGACGCGGAGGTCCAGTCGATCCTGGAGGCTGAGGATCACAACTTCACAGCCCGATTGTTGTGGTCTGAACTGCATGGAGCTGCCGGCCATGATTCTCAACGTCCTCTACGAATCGACCTCGTTGATGTGGTGGAACGGCAAATTGCGGGAATCAAGGGCATACTCTTCACCGACAGCAGAGGTGGCTACGACGCGGTGGAGCTCAACGAGTCACCACTACTTGGGCTGAGCAACATGAGAGCTGCTCTTCAAGCCTTCCAGCTTCGAGGAAATCTACGTCGTGCAGCATGCGAACTACGATGGCTGGCCAGTGACTTCGACCTAGCTGATGCCTTGACGAAGAAACGAGCCGACTGCAGGGAAGGACTACTGAAATTCCTCCGTACAGGATACTGGTGTATCAAGTATGATCCTTCGTTTACGTCGGCCAAGAAGAGCCGCAAGGCTGGAAAGACAGCTGTAGGAACTGTTCAACAGTACCTTGAGACCCCTCATGAGGACCTCTTCACAGATGCTGCTGAACCTTTTTTGGGGGTGGTGCAACAAGTGTGACTTGTTCTTTGATGTTTTGTCAGCAGCACTCGCCGACGCATGTGAAGGCTCATGAAGGGGCCCCTTTTCGTTAGCCTGACGAGAGCCATTGCTACTTGTGCGTGGAGCGCATAAAACCTCCGAGCGTGTGCGCTCGTCTTGCGACTGAAGGTAGTGATCACAGCTGGAACCCCTTTCGAAAGCAGAGCCCAAACGCCAGTGCAGCTACCTCCGCTGCAGAAACTTTCAAATCATGCATGAAACCCAATATCAGCTTTTGCGGATACTGAACATGTTGGTTTGGCTAAGCTGGCTTGCCGGCGTTGTTCTGCTTAGCGGGTCCGTGTAGTTCGGGTGGGCGTAAAAGCGTAAAAGTGTAAAAGGTGAAATTCGTTTTTCGGGTTTTACGTTTTTCGGTGGTGCTCGCCAGTGTTTTGGACCAGACAAGCTCCGCGTACAAGCGTAAAAGCGTAAAAGTGTAAAACCGTATTTTTGTTTTCGTTTTTACGCTTTTACCCTGCCCCGCGTTTGTTTTCGCGGCACGTGATTGTCTGAAAGCGTAAAAGCGCAAAAGCGTAAAAGCGTAAACGGCCGGTTCTCAGCGTACAAGCGTAAAAGCGCAAAAGCGTAAAAGCGTAAAAGGCGCGTTCTCTGCGTAAAAGCGTAAAAGCGTAAAACGTAATTTTTTTTTTTCGCTTTTTCGCTGTTTTCGCTTGAATTCTGCACCAAGGGCCGCTGAAACCGTAGTCTACACCCTGTAGCTCCAAGCCTAAACCCGTCCGGCTTACTATGTGGGCTACGGCGTCGCCAAGAATGCCTGGCCAAGGCCCCAACGAGTTAGCTGATGATGAAAAGTATAGAAAACAACTCTGTAGATTATGGTTTTGTAAACAAGAAAAACCTGAAGCGGAAGAAGAAAAACAGAGAAAACACATTGGGAAAGGCGAACATTGTCATTACACTTTCCGGATATTCTTTGAAAAAGCTCGAGGAATCGAAATGTCGAGCATGCATAATTTCATGTCTTGCATGGCATGCATGTAAAGGGATTGTTGCATTTATGGAGATTGGTAAGCTAGCAAGGTAAGATTGCTATGGTTGCATGGCATGCATGCGGTCCTACTGCATGCACGTAAATGCATGCATGCATGATCTCCTGTCTTGCTGTGTTTGCATCGACAAAGATGGCTTGGAAATTTTCATGTCTTGCCTGCAAGGTATGCATGCATTTGCATGCAATGCATCATGTCATGCATGCGGTCATGAACGGTTTCTTGTTTTTGTTCTGCATGCATGCAACTTTCAAGATTGCTTGCAGCGGCATTGTATGCAGCACGGCAGCGGACTATGTTTTTGCACCAGCTCGCATTCAGGTCGGAGTGCATACTCAGAAAACTGCATGCATGGTGGATGCTCTGATCATGTATGGGCCCAGCAGACTCCTTTGACCGCCTCCATGCATTGAAAGCTGGAAATCTGCCAAGCAAGCGAATTATTCGGCATGCCCTTCATGCCTTCACTCCCTTCTCAGCCGCTTGGTCGGGCTCTCACTTGAAGCAGGGCCATTGCTGTCGTCGTCATCATTGGTGGCCAAACAATGTCGAAACCACTGCCACCACCAGATCCTGAGATTGCAGCTTGCATGCACTTAGAAGCATGGCATGATGAAACAAACTTCAGCCCAGGATCGTGACCCCTGCGAGATCGCTTCGCATCCAACACCACCTCCACTCAAACCTCCTAGGAAGAGGCGATCTGCTGCGGCCCGGGCTTTCATCGCGAGGAGGCATCGCGATCTACAGGGAGTTGCTTCAAGCAAAATGCTGCAGGCATCATAGAATGCTGAACCCTCCATAAATCAAAGATTGCATGCAAGCATGGATCAAACAAAAATTCTTTGCATGATCCACAGGGCACGAGTGCCCTTATAGATGTGCCAAAGTGCACTGCTGCATTGAGCTGCACAATATTGCTCTGGTGATGCTTGCCCCCGCCACTTTCCTTCAGCAGCGGTGGGACATGAACATGTTCAAGTTTCGTGAAGAGGCAGGTGACCCCCAGATTTACATCATCGGTGCCGATGACCTGCTTTGCAGTGTCGTGTACAACAAAGCCAATGATGGCACACTGACCCTGTTGCCGCCTGCCTATTTGCGACCTCGCCATGCATGATGAAAATATGCAGCTGTGCTTATGTTTCTTTTGCAAGTGTCATGCTTGCCTTGCATGTGTTCATGCTTGCAGGTTGCATGCATGATTGTTTCGACTTTAGGCCCATCAACAAGAAATAATGCTTTCTTTGTCCATGCTTACATGCAAGAATCATGCATGTGCATGCTTGCCCTTGCTTGCTTCCGGCATGCATGACTCGTTCAAGCATGCATGAAGCTCATGCTGATCATGCATGCTTGAACATGGGATTGTGCTTGCCAAGATGCATGCATGCTGGCTCATTGCCATGCAGCACCATGTCGCCTTTCTTGATGATAGCACCATGCTTCAGCCTTGTCATGGTGCTTGTCATGCACTCATCCTCCTGCCGCAGGACATTGTACTGCACCAAGCTTTTCTTCAGCTTTGCAGTGCAAGCATGCGGCTGCAGCAAATGTGCCCGCAAATGGAAACCCTCTTCTTTGCCCATGACCGACAAATGCTCTGCAGTCACCTCTTCCAGAAGAGATGTGTCGGAACGAATCGTATTGCTAGAAGCCGACCCATATTTACGGGCGGCTTCCAAGACCCAGCATGCAGGCAGAAATCCTTGTTTCTCGTAGCAACCATCCAAGTGGAGGGTCCAATGAAACTTCGGCCGCATCACTGGACCCCATCCTGCCTGCACCGCTTTTTCCAAGGCTTCCTCGCAAGCAAGGAGCAGTTGTCTGGACCGAAGTGGTGCTTGATTTTGATCGTTCAAGAGTTCGAGCACATGCAACCATGCTAGAAGCGATGCTTTCGCAGGCTGCACTTCTTCTTGCAGGCAGCATGTTGTGAAGTAGCGCTGCAATGGTTTCAACAAACCCAGAACTTCGGATGCAGTACACTTGAGATGACCTGTTTTTCTGTGGCTCTTGATTTTGTCTGCCGAAAACAAACTGCTCAAGGAGCCTTGTCTGTTGGCACCGGGCAACTGCCACAACTCCAAGTAGCCTGCGAAGGATTCCCACACATCGGCTTTGCCATGGTTTCGCCATGACTCGAATGCCCAACATATAACGAAACTGAGAACTCCGTTGCTGGAAGACATGCACAAAGCATGTGGCGAAAATGTCCATCCACTTGCTTGTTGAAGCATTGCAAAGCGAGCCTTGCTTTCAGTTCCTGCCTTTGCTGCCAGCCGATCCCAACTCTGCAGCCATTCGCTGTCCGAGGCAAGGTCGCAGGAGGACAGGGTCAGGTGTCTGGAGCTGATCTTCCCCTCGTCGTCATCATCACCTTCACGTCTAACATTGAAAATGTTCTTGCAGAGCATGCAAACACGAGAACCGATGTCGTGGCGGTTTGCAAATGTTTGCTTCTGGGCACTGCCGTCTTGTAAAGAGACGTGGAGGGTCCAATGGAAAACAAACAATGCATCGGTTGATTTCATGACAATGCCATGCACCGGGTTCCAGAGCTGCTGTGCGAACATATCTTCCAAAATGAGTCTCAGGGTCTGGCCGATACCAGCTTCAACTTTTTGTACTAGTTCAGTTCTCAAGACCGCCAATGTAAACCAGTGTCGCTCCTCGGATAAGTCTTGCTGTTGTAAGTTCAACAAAGAAAAATATATGCACCAAATTTTGCGGCCAGTACTGGAAAGTTGATTGCCGGGATGAGCTTCATCAGCATAAAGAACTCCCTTCCATGGGCAGTCCAAGCTTGAGGGGTCTTGCATGTGCATGTGATTGAAACTTCCTGCCTGTATAACCCCTGGAGCATTGTTGGTAGGTTGAGGATATGAAAGTGCAAATCCCCACCATCAATTCGCACAGCTGTGAGCTGCTTGAGTAAAGACCCACAATCCCCAGCCATGGCGGCAATCTTCTCCAGAACCGCTTGCTTGATGTTCTTCCTTCCATGCAGCTCTGGCACTCCTTCCTGTTCCACCTTGTTCAAAATCGCTGCCAATGCCGAGCACGACACGAAGGGAATGCCTCTACGGAAAGCATCGAGATGGTCCAGCTTCTGCTTCTTGGAAGCTGAGCTGGAGGACTTAGCCATAAAGCATGGCTTGTGATGATCCCTACCCTAAACTCAAAGACTTGGACAGCTGGGCATGTGACAACAACCTCATGCAGTTTTGCAATGCAAGCATGCAAGCAAGTGAGAAGCCAGCCCTAAGCGCTAGGAACAAGCAGCAACAGCCCTTTTTGCCGAAGGCTGGACATGTATAGTGCATGGAATCCCCTTGTGCTACCTTTTTCAGGTAGGTCGGATGCAACCATGCAAGGTCGCATCGAAAGCCCTCGGGCATAGAGCACTCTATGCACCTGTGTGTACCCAAACCCTGGGACCTGGATCAGTGCTTGGCCGCCTTCTTCCGTTCCTCCATGTACTTCTTCCATTCGGCCCGACCGTTGAGTCGCACACCGGCGAACCCATCGAAATTGCAATTGTCGCAGCCATACACATTGCCACGGCATCTTGCACAGCCCCAGCAGGTGAGCCTTCCGTCCTGCTTGGCAGCCTTCTTCTCTTTGTTCATCGGATGTTTCTCAACGCACTTCGCTGCAGGCTTTTTGAAGAGCTGTGGCATCTTCTGATTGCAAGGCTTCCCATTCTTCTTCTCCTGCTTCGGTGCTTTCTTATTCTCCACTTGTGCCAATGCCTCTGCTTCGTACTGTTCCAAGCTTTTGCCTTCGTTTGCCCCTGGCACCGACTGCTTTTCCGGAGACTTGTTTTCCGGAGCATCGGCGGGGCTCTGTGCAGGCACGTGCAGTAGAGGAATTTGCAGGTGTCGGCAGCAACTGGAGCTGCCGGATCACCTCGTCCTTGGAGGGCATGCAACTCGAGGGGCATGACTGCTTGAGTGCAGCTTGTCTGGCTTCCTCCTCGGCAAGCTTTTCTTTCATGGTCTCCAGCCAAGTCTTTTGCTGCATGGCATGCATGGACATGTTGCAAGCAAGCTGATTGGAACCCTGAGAAGTGCCTTTGAGCAGCCGGCTGGTGGTGCGGATTGGGCACGACTTGGACAAGACATGCAGCTGTGGCAGCTCTGCACAGCTGGGGTGAGAACCTATGCAGGCTTTGGCAATCCAATCTGGTCCCAACTCTCGAGGATCGTCTGGGTATGTCCGGAAGGCAGGCACATCACTCTGTACGTTCAGGCTGTGAAAAACGTCCTGGAAGTCAGTCGCTAATTTGTAGATTTTGTCTGCATCTGCTTGTTGGGGATTCTGCCAAAGATGGGCTTGCACGTGCAAAGTGACACAGGATTTCTTCGTACATTCTTTGCGGCTCGTCAACCCAATCACCCGAAGCCGTCTGGCAATGAGGATCGGGGCGTCCTTGATGTCACCTTGCATAAGCTGCACGATTTCCTCTTTCGTCAAATAAGCCACTGGGTTCTTCAGTGTCTGCGGAACTTTGACGAGCTTGCAGCCACCTTCCGTGCTGCCACCTGAAGCATTCTTCAAAGGAGCATCACTCAATGCCTTTTTTGTATTTTCGTCCAATCCAGACTGTTCCACAGACTGGAGCATGTTCACATACTCCCCTGCCGGCAAACTGTCGGCAGTCACGACCTTCTTTTGCAAGACATTCAAAAGACTCGCCTGGAGCTGTGGATTCGGAGAGAAGCTCAAAAGCTTCTGGACATCCGAAAGCTCCTTGGCAAAGTCCTTGCTGCCCCAAGCAATTGCCATGAGTCCAAGGACCCAGGACCTAAATGATTGGGGCCTGTGCTAGGAGCCTGAGCCCGTAAGCTTGCCACCAAGGGCCAGAACACGAACAATTAGCAAGTTTTAGGCGTCCCAAGTATAACTCAATCAAAACACGCTGCTTATTGAAACCTTTTCAGTACCGCAGTCCTCGAGAAGCTTATGCTCCTTCACCTCACGCCAAACCCTAAACATGAGACCCTCCAGGCCCTGAACCTCCAAGCAAAGCAAGATACCTACGCTAGATGGGTGGCGTTTCTTTTGACGCCGTTCTTGGTTCCTGGTTTTTCACCTTTAGTTTGATTTTTCGCTTAGTCACCATTGTTCCACTTTTACTTTTTTCGCTGCTTTTACAGTTTTACCCTTTTCGCTGCGTGGCGCGTTTTTACGATTTTATGGGTTTTCGCTGCTTTTACAGTTTTACTCTTTTCGCTGCGTGGCGCGTTTTTACGATTTTACTGTTTTTCGCTGTTTTTACAGTTTTACGCTTTTCGCTCCGTGGCGCGTTTTTACGATTTTACGTTTTTTCGCTGTTTTTGCTGTTTTACTTTTTTGGCGCAGCAAATTGTTTTTACAATTTTACGTTTTTCGTTTTTACCTTCGTCCGTTCCGCGGCGGAAATACATCCGATCATGCAATTTTTACATTTTAACAGTTTTACATTTTTCGCCCCTGAAGTTGGGCCATCTGGTTTTTACATTTTTACATTTTTACCGTTTTACTCGCTTCCTCCGGTCGAAAATATACTTTTCGATTTTTCGTTTTTACGTTTTTCGCTGCCGATGTGCGTCCGGACTCCTTAGCTGTTTCAACAACACTAAGCCAGCACAGGTTCACCGTGCTGTTCGCACATCCTCGCCAAAACAGTGCGGCCATTCTTGGAACGCAGAACCCTGCTCTCTTGACAAGGGCCCGCGTTCCTTTGATGCAAAGAAGTGTGTTCGCTGTTGTCCTTCGGACCGTTCTTGGGACTTGTCAGGAGCTCAGAGGCCATTTTCACACAGTCCTTCTGTTTGCAAGTGGTCTTGCTGCTGGACTTTCCCTGGACATCGTCCAGCCATGAGCTTGCAAATGGCGTGCCCTCGTGGACCCAACCCGCCGGACTGTTGGACTTCTCGTAGGCCTCCCAACAACATTGCCCACATTGCCCAGACCGGCTCGCGGACAAGGTGGGCTGGGCACTGCACCTGCCTGCATCTGCGTTGTCTTGTTGGTTTCTTCGGATGAGATGCATGCCAAGAACCTTCCGTTCCAATGAGAAGAAACTTAAGGCCTGTGGCCTGTTTCATTTGGCTCTCTTTCGGATGCCTCAGCTTCGGCAAACCATTCTCTAAAGACTCCTTCATCTGGTTCCTGTGGCGCGACAACCCAATGTTATCTTGCTATATCTTGCTGGAACAGGGATATCACCTAAAATCTCAAGGGAACAGGTACGCCTAGGTTTGCGGACATGATGCAAACTGGATAGGTGCATGTGTGTGATACGAGTGGTGCCGGTATATGCTGCGTTTTTTGATCACATCTGCTACCCAGAGATTTGGGCACTCACGCGCACTTTCTACCCCAATAAGCCCACGTGATTCCGAGGCCAGCTCTAAGAAGCTCTTGGACCCTCGCCTGGCACAGTACTGTCGGGCTTGGCTTGAGTGGGTTCAGGGTGTTTCCTTCTGACTGCTGGCATTCCATGACGGCCTCCAGCTCTTCGTTCTGGCGTTTGGCCGCGCCCAGCGCACGGTCCAATGCACCGAAGTCATCTGCGAAGCAGTTCGTGATGTCAGAACTCCGGCTCACAGACATGAAGGGGATGATCGAAGGGATGCAATGCAACCCTGGCCTGGAACGGACGGTGGGGCTTGGATCTGGCTCCGAAGCTCGTTGTTTTCACCTGAGCAGGGAAGGCGGCGAATATGTGTCAATCATACGTTGACACGTAATTAGTCTCGATAAGACGATAATCTGATACGGCGATCGCCCTCCAGGGCTGGCGCGTTGGAGTTCTTGCGCACGGCCCTGCCCGACTTTTTGGGGTGCGAGTGTATGATGCAGAGAATTCAGAAACTAGTACGAGCACACTCCGACGATGAAATTCAAATCCGCAGTAGATTCAGAGGAGACATGTATCTTGACTCGGCTTCTGCATGCTGTATTACACCTTGCTTGAAAGGCATTGTGGCTGCCTGGAGCTTGTCGTTCTCTTGTTTGGCCGTGGCCAGAGCAGCGGCCGTCTCAGCGGCGCCTTGTAAGCTGCGCTTGAGTGATGGGCTAAAACTCAGGCTTCAGGCCTGGAGGTGGAGGCGGGTACCGCTGCAGCTCCAGGTTTTCACCTCGCCCACTGGAATGCGGTGCCATTACAGTAACTGCAGCCTTTTCAGTACTTCGACATCCACTATGGGCTATTGCCTCCATCGAAACACGGACCCACTTGCATACGAGCGACATCGAGTCCTACCAATAGTGAAACAGCATCGCTGCATCGATGGAACTGCAAGCGAGCGATGCAGGTATATGGGTTCTACCCACGCACGTACGCTGAGCTGTGCACGAAGAAGTTCCTGCACACGCACCTGCAACTCCTCGTTCTGTCGTCTCACTGCAGCCCCTGCAGCACCTTGCATTTGCAAACCCCGTGATTGTGCTGCACCTCATCACTCCCTAATTTTCACAAGGCATCGGCTGGCAATATCCGACGAACGTCCCTGGAGCTCCAGGTTTTCACCTGATCACGGGTTGGCGTGAGTGCGGTCCACTTTGAAGTCTCAACAACATCCCGAGCACCGCACGAAGGAGTTCTTGCACACGCCCCTGGCAGAGAAGCTCCGGAGCGGATTTCCCTCGCAAGTCGACAGAGTCCGCACGGGCCTGGAGCTCTGCGTTCTGACGGCTAGCGCCAGCCCCTGCCTCACCTTGCTTTCTCGCATGTCTCGCAGTCCGGTATCTTTGGCATTTTGTTCAGCATGCGGTCGAGGGAAGCGTTGTTGAGGTTCGCACCAGGTGGAGCTGGAGACTGACTGCGCCGTTGAAGCTCCATCTCACCTAGAGGCATGCAGAGGTGGTGGCTGTACACAGCTAAGTCTCTTGAATGCTTTGAAGAGGAGACCCTCTGTGGCTTCGGTAGAGTACTGAAGCTGAACATGTCATACAGACACTCAGGAGGCCGCTTGCGAGCTCTTGCACACGTGCCTGCGCTGGGCGCAAGCTTCAACTTGCGGAGCGTGTGACAACGCTGTTGACACGCTCCACCCGTTCTCGCCACAGAGATGCTCCCACCACATTGGAGACGAGGCCCAGACGAACAGCAGAACACAGCGACCACAGGAGCTAGCATTTGCAGAGTCACTGCGGCCATCTACCAACAATGGCTCTGAGTTTCCTTGATGCCCGGAGTTGCCAATATCTGCATCTGCTTCTGCGTGCATTGGCATGCCGAACGCCACAAAAACAAGAGCACTCCGGTATACATCCCTCATCATCCATTCAATAGCACACTCAGAGAATTCCAGAAATGCGCCGGTATTGAATTGGCGCTCTAGTTTTAATGGCACAGTACTGACGCTCTGGCATGTCGCAGGTGCTATGTGGGCTATGTGGTGCCACAAGTGCTATGGCACGACGAGGTTATTACACAGTGGAACTCCAGAGCTTCTATCGTGACAGCAACTCTCGGAAAGGAGCATCACTCTCGCCTGAAGCTCTTCGATTTGGCGCCTGGCTGCTGCCAGAGCGGCTGCATCACCTCAGCTGCAGCCCTCGGCTTTCCCGCATGTCTGGTTTATTTTGCCCTCTCACAGCTTGCTTGCACTTGTGGCCAAACCGATCCGGTAGCACAAGTCTTCACCGAACTTGCTCAACGCCCTGCGGCTGCTAACTTTACAAGTGACTGTGTCAGCCAATCCGGCTCTGAACGTGCGGGGTGCCAAAGTTCAGGATGTGGCTAATTTCTTTGTTTCCGGACTCTGCGGATGGGGTATGGGCAGGTGGAGCCTTCCAGGATCCCGTAGCTATGTATATAAGAGTCATTGCTTCCAGCACGTTGTGCGTCTGCAGACTGAGCAGGTCACCGAGAAGCGGCCTATGTTGCGCAACCGGGTCACTCGGAGTCGGAGATTGGCTGCGCCTCTGAAGTTCCAAGTTCTCACCTTGGACTTCGAACGTCCCTAAAAATGGATCATCTGTTCATTCCTCAGGTTCATTGAGGAAGACCAAACGCTGCCAGAATGCACAGTGAGGAGCCCTTATGAACTTCAGTACAAGCATGCAAGGACGGGTGGATGAAAGCTGGCTTTTCCTCTACATTCAGACTTGACGCGCTGTAGGCAACCTTAGCGGATTTCCGCTGTGAATACAGCTTCCTTCTCTGCGAATTGAATTGTGCTCGGTTTCATGGGGCGTTGAAGGGCTCGCACTTAGACTCAACCTTCACAAGAAGAAGCCGGCTGGATTTTTGACAAGTCATCAGCTCCAGGATGACAACTAGAAATCAATGTGAACACCAACTGAAACTACTATCATCGGGCTTTGCCCTAGTCACGGCTCTGAAAACTTTCAAACAATCTGCACTCCACACGAGTAGCAAAATGTTATGTCAAAATCCCAATACTTAATTCAATAATCAATGAACGCCAACCTCGGTACAACGCAGCAATGTTATGCAAGTTCTTCCATTCTGGACTCCCCCTCCATTTTGCCAATACTGCTGAGGACTGCTCGAAGGACGGTCTGCAGTCGCGCCTGCCAAGTGCATGGATAGTAAGCAGTGTCAACGAGCCACCCACCCGGCTAGCAGCAGGTTGAAGCCGCTGCAAATGCAAGGGTAGTTCAAAAGTACATCAGCTGGAGTCCGGTGCTGGGACATTTCAGCGACTGGTCACTCGGACTCCGTCTGAATCTAGAGGTCGAAAAGTCTAGCAGTCGCAACTCTTAGTAGTTATGGCAGCAGAGCACTTTTTCGGATTTGCTACACTTGTAGGATCAAGCATCTTCCACTCCCGTCTCCATCGAATGCGAAGTGCAAGGTTGACAGCATTGATCTGCAGAGCCGCAACCAGCCCACAGAAGAGCTCCGGATGCCACAGACTAATTTAACAGAGCAGAAGCTGGCTCCTTCGGTGTGACATGCAACTGTGCTGCATGCCAAAGGCGAAATGACGGGCTGCCTGAAGTTCCTCATTCTGTCGCCTTGCTGCTGCCAAGGATGCAGCATCACCTCCGGCTTTCGAGGTAGCTGGGGAAGAAGAACCCTCATGATAACAGTTTGAAGGAACGAGAGAGTCCAACTGGCGATGGCAACAAATGCCAGCAGCACGAGTTCTTGAACCATCCCTCTGTAAAGCTTCAGACAACAAAGACAAACCCACCTCTCAGGGGCGTTGCATCAAGTTGGGAGTTCAATGCCGCCACTCACTAGCAAGAAAGACTCCCGAAGCTACTGCAGGTGCGACCTCGGGGTCATGGCCTCAGAAACAACCCATGCACCCTGTCGCACTCATACTCGCTTATTCCGGTTTCACAACTGCTCCGGAAGGCACAGGTAAAGGCCTGAAGCTGGTGGCGGGGATGGACTGCGGCGCTGCATGTCGATGTTTTCACCTCCGCACAAGAGCCTCTTCCCTCCGACATGCCGCCATGGCAGCACACCTTTGATCAAGGCTCACTTCGGTCTGAGCGCGATGCGAAGAAGCTCCTGCACTCGTGCCTCCGACAGCTGCAACCGCTCGTGCCGGGTGCAAGCAGAATTCTGGGATCAGCTAGAGCATTTGTTGCTGGGGATGGGACATTTCAGGGACAGGTCACTCTAACTCCATCTGAATCTAGAAGAGTCTAGCAGTTTCAACTCATACAGTAGTAAGTAATTATGGCAGCAGGGCACTTTTTCGTATGTACACTCCCGTCTCCATCGAATGCGCAGTAGCATTGACCTGCAGAGCCGCAACCAGCCCACAGAAGAGCTCCGGATGCCACAGACTAATTTAACAGAGCAGAAGCTGGCTCCTTCGGTGTGACATGCAACTGTGCTGCATGCCAAAGGCGAAATGACGGGCTGCCTGAAGTTCCTCATTCTGTCGCCTTGCTGCTGCCAAGGATGCAGCATCACCTCCCGCTTTCGAGGTAGCTGGGGAAGAAGAACCCTCATGATAACAGTTTGAAGGAACGAGAGAGTCCAACTGGCGATGGCAACAAATGCCAGCAGCACGAGTTCTTGAACCGTCCCTCTGTAAAGCTTCAGACAACAAAGACAAACCCACCTCTCAGGGGCGTTGCATCAAGTTGGGAGTTCAATGCCGCCACTCACTAGCAAGAAAGACTCCCGAAGCTACTGCAGGTGCGACCTCGGGGTCATGGCCTCAGAAACAACCCATGCACCCTGTCGCACTCATACCGCTTATTCCGGTTTCACAACTGCTCCGGAAGGCACAGGTAAAGGCCTGAAGCTGGTGGCGGGGATGGACTGCGGCGCTGCATGTCGATGTTTTCACCTCCGCACAAGAGCCTCTTCCCTCCGACATGCCGCCATGGCAGCACACCTTTGATCAAGGCTCACTTCGGTCTGAGCGCGATGCGAAGAAGCTCCTGCACTCGTGCCTCCGACAGCTGCAACCGCTCGTGAGCACTCGGGTCAAACAACATCGCGTCTCTGACGAATGCACCAGAGCTTTGCGTAATATGCTAGGTGCTCTTCCCATGGCATGCTATGATCTACACTGCGACGGTGTCCTGCCTGCAGCTGCGCTACCTGCTGCTGCAAAGCCATCAGCACGGCTGTGTCTGGATGAGGCTGCGCTGTCGCCTCAGAGCACCCGTGAACGGGCGAGCGCCAGAACGAGGCACTCACTTGTGGAAGTCGTTCTTTGATTGTGGCTGGCAACTTGGGTACAAGCTCCACAGTACGCGTGGTGGGCATAAGTGCCAAATTCTCCAACTTGCCTCCCTGTGGTTTCCCTGTGCCAGCCTGTATATCACATGGGTGTCCGTAGTGTGGCTTGAGTGGCTCATGTTGCTGAGCATGAGGAGAAGGAAGCAACTATCGAACCATTGAAACTATTGAAACCATTGGTTTTTCAGACTACTCCCGTAAAGCCCAGTCACAGTTGCCGGCGCTGCCACAGGCACCGCAGCCACCGGCACAGCTGTTGCCACCGGGGTCGCAGGCACAGGCGGTATGGGAGGTGCGCCTGGATGCATCCGCCGGACGAGTTTTGCAGCGAGCAGATGCACACTGTCTGCAATCATGTCAAGTAGAGAGACTGCTCCGGTTCATGCTGACGCCCTGCACCATGTACCACCCCTGTAGTCATCGACTGGAGTTGTAGCGGAAAAAACAGCAGTAGTGGTGATTGCCCACCTCTGAAAGTTTAAACGAAGAAGAAGATAAGAAGGAAGAGCTTTGTACGTACATAATCGAGCAACAGAGGCGCTGTTTTGGAGTGCAGCAGATTGGGGCAACGACTCTCGGCTGCCCGCTGCAGCGCCATGTTCTCGCCTCAGTGGACAAACTTTTGCAAACCTCTGCAGACTGGTTGCACAGATCAAACTTGCTCGTTGGCGATGCCTCACCGATTTGCGGTTTGCGTGCAGTGAAAGTGTGGGAACGGATGAAAAGACAATTTGCCGTGCGTGGCAAGTTTGCAATTCTGAACATCACATTCCCCAAGCGGCCACATATAGCTGGCACTTAAAACATATTTGGGTGGCAAGCGTTGATGTTTACGGACAAGCATTTCATATGCAGCTCCTGCGCACAGAACTCGACCGGCCATTAATCATTCGTAGCATTCTATATAGTCCTGCTCGATGAACCGGCCTGCAGGTAATTAGCCAACGCCACGCCAAGACAACACTCCACGCCCGAGGTGCTCTCATGTAAATGCTTAAGGTATGCACTCTTGTAAAAGCCAGCAATGAAACATGTCGGCAATTCGACATTCACGCGATCGACCATCAAGTAGAATCTACCACTCCAGGCTGAAAGCTTCACTCCCATCGGACTAGCTCAGCCCAACCGCACATGCTGAGGAGTCGGCGCAGAAGCTCCTGGATTCGTGCCTCCAGGCACTCTCACGATTGGTGGCCACAAGCTTTTATAACGCAGCAGAACTTTTCTGCGCCCGCCACCTCCTGTAAGCCACATTGACGTCCCTCCTAGTCGGTGCCACAGTTCGCGCCTGCAACTGCAAGACCTGCTGCTCCGCGGAGGCACGGACGGTACCTGGTGCCAGAATGCACCATAAGCTACAGCACGTAGTATATATGTATATATATATATATATGAGCATAATATGCTAACACGGACGGCTGAAGACAAGGAACTTCAAAGTTTTGTAAATTTGCAGTGCCAGGTTGATATCGGGCCTGGTGATGCCACCTGTCGGCGGAGCTGCGCATTCTCCCCTGAGCTTGGGAGACTCTCAAGCAAAAGGTATCAAGACAGCTGTCGAGATCCTTGAAGCGGTCGCTTCCAAGCACCTGAAAGCCCTGCTAAGTTCATGTAAACCGAAGCACGGATGAAAGGGGCTTAGCTCATGCCCTGAAGGTGTCCAACTTGTCTCGTCGAAACACATCAGCTGCATGCTTCTGCTCCATGCGGTCTAGCCCTGATCTGCGTGTCAAGGACTAAAAGGGTTCGAAGGGTTCGAACTTCGAGGAGCGGGCGCAGAAGCTCCTCGACTTGAGCAACCAGCTCCGCCTGGTGACATGGTTTTTGCCTGGGGCCTAAAGAAATCGTTTCTGCTTCTGTTCAGCAAGGGAGCTACAGAAGGCAGAACCCGAATCCACCTCTTTCTATGTTGAAGTGGTTGCTCCCCGACTACTCCATCCAGACACATAAAGTGTCCTTGCCTTGTCCCACCCTCTCGTTCACAAGTTATGGTGCAAGTCCTACCCCTCTTGGGTGGGGCAAACTACCTCTTGATGAAGCCCCTGCCCTCTGGACCTCTCGAGGCTGGCCGGTTGGTGGAAGCTGGACGCGAGCCTCTCGTGCTTGCACACGTGCGTCTCTCTGCTTCGGCATGCTTCAGGCGCTTCGCACGGCGTCTCAACAATCCCTCGGCACGTCAGGGCTCAGCCCGCCCGCCAGACCGACTGAGGTCACACCCACGCCTTCAAGGCCTCGTCCAGTCGCTGCTGCAGGTCTGCCTGGCTGCTACAAGTACGACAATTTCCTGCCTCAGCGCCGTAGCAAGTATCATGAATGCTCAAGCGTGACTGGAGCGGCGATGGTTGCACGGGCCGTCGCCACCGCCACTGCGCTGGAGCTGTCTGAAGTGTTGGGCGCCACGCGCCTGGGACGGCTTCCGATTGGACGAGAGCGGCAATAGCAGCAACCGAACATCTAATCCAACGCGGCACAGTACATTTAACTATATCCCTCCTGGGACTGAAACCCTCTTTGCAGCTTGGACGTGCAACAGATGCTGTGTGAAGCACCTCGGGAAGGCACCAATACCGTTCTGAGGCGCAAGCATTTGCCTTTCGACCTCCAGTGCCTGCACTACAACAAGACAAAGGATTCCTGTCCGAAGCTGTGCAAGTGTGCGCAAATTCCCCTGCAACCGGCTTAAGAGCGGCGGCAGAAGTTATCACATTGCTAGAAAGTTGCTCTGAGAGCAATTCTGGCACGTATGGTAACATAAAACTGATCTTCTCGCCAGGTTTCACAACACATGTAGGGCTGGGTGCAAGGAAAAAGTGAAGTCCCATCGAAGTCTCTGACTCTCTTTCTTTCTTTCTTTCATTTCTTCGCCAGGTCGGAGGGCCGAAGCCCTCGCGCTAGTGCCCAACATCTTTCTTCTTCCAGTGCAAGAACAAAGGGCCAGAAGCCAGCATCCTAAGCCCTCGTCGCCGTCCTTTCCAAGGTCATCTCCAAGGCGACACGATTGGCGTTCAGTTTCACTTGCAGTATCAGTATGTCAGCAACTCGATGAGCAGCGGCGAAGGCTGTCCTCCTCCAGGCAGTCCCTCAGAGATTCCCCAGACACCGTGCTGAGGTCTGGATCCCCCACACCGCCCAGTCTCAGGCCATCGAGCCACAGTTCGGGATGAACCCCTTTGTGCCGTCCGTGCCAGTTCTGCCTCCTCCTCATCATCGTAATTCATCAGCATCAGAAGGCAAATAAGGCAATCAGAAGGCCTTGTGCCTTCCCGCACCATCCGCACCATCTTCCTCCTGTGGAGGAAGATCGCCGCCGATTCAGCCGTGCGGGCCCTGTCGTAGCGCCATGGCTGACACGAAGCTTGAACTCCTGGAAGGGTTGCTTCGCGATGATGGCAAAGCCAAGGACTGCGACTGCGACTCCTCATCAGCTCGGCAGGTGGCGCCCTTCTCTTGCAGTTGGTTGTACTCCGCTCAGGAAGGAGCCCTGCCGTCACTGCTGGAGCCGGTACAGAAGATGCTGAAGTGCCGAACGCAGCTGAGAACGCAGTCGAGACCGGTAATGAAGACTCTGAAGCGGGGAACCTGACTTGTTCACCCCAAACGTTCTTCCACAAAAAACCCTTCCCGAGAACTCGCGTTCAAAGCTTGAGCCAGAATCCTCTCTCCCCCGCTCTCTCGCTCGCTCTCGCTCTCGCTCTCTCTTCACTTCACTCACTTCTCAGGGGTCAGGCTCTCTCTCTCTCTCTCTCTCTTTCTTTCGCCGGGGCTATGGTGTAGAGGTTTCCCTCTACACCGCGCGCGTAAGCGCCCCCGACTGTTGGGGGGTGAGCAAGTTGCAAACACATGCCCTCGGCACCAGGTGCTCTAGTCAAGCGCTACTTCCCTCAGCAACTGCAATTCGGAAGGGCAAAATAGGAGTCAAAATCGGCACAGATTCGGAACAAATCAAGACATATTAGGACAAAATGAGGTCAGAAGAACTGTGATTTCAGCTGTGGGAAGGGGGGGGGGTATTCCCCCCTGGCTTTGGGCATTCGAATTATGGTTGAGGCTATGATCCACGTCGACATGCCTTTGAAACCATCCGCAAACGAAACCGAACAACAACCAGGTGAAATCAAATGGAACGGCAGCCTAGATGCAAAAAGATCGTTGCAGGCACATCTTGATGTCTGGGGGCGCTCTCTTTTCTTTCGCCAGGGCTAGGGTGTAGGGGGTCAATCTCTCTCTCTCTCTCTCTCTCTTGCTTGCATGCGGTCAAAGGCAATGCGGACGCATCACCCTGCGCGCGAGCGCGCACCGAGTTCTGTGGTCTGCCGTTACCCCTGATCAGATGAGGCGCCGTGTTGCAACCCCCGAACCGTACCCTGCTCTCTCTCTCTCTCTTTTTCTCTCTCTCTCTCTCTCTCTCTCTCTCTCTCTCTCTCTCTCTCTCTCTCTCTCTCTCTCTCTCTCTCTCTCTCTCTCTCTCTCTCTCGCTCACTCACTTCTCACTCGCTCACTCTCTCACTCACTCGGTCTTTCGTCAGGGCTGGGGGTGGAGAGTTGCCTCCCTCCCCTCCCCCATAATAATCGCTGAGAAAGCATAGAGAAAATTAGAAACTTCATGGATTCGAACATTGATTCTTCAATGGAACAAATCGAAGTCCGATCAACAATTGGCTGTAGGACTGCCAGTGTCTGAAACCTGTCTGTTGTACTGTCATTTGCATTGTGGTTTGCGATCACTTCTGGTGCCGGTCCCTCACGCACTGAGTACGGGCCTGGGAGAGCACGCCTATGCGCTGGCGCTCTGCAGCCAAACTCTGGTAAGCCTCGATGCCAGGGAGAAGTGCTTGCCAGGGTTTTGGAATGCCGGTCTCGGAATTCTGAGATGACTCTACTTTGTATAGCCTCGCAGCAAGGTGCCGAGGTTCTGTTCTCGCTCGGGGGCAGTTTCGGGTTTGTTGGGAGTCCCATGGCCAGGCTTTGGTTGACAGAAGTTCATCAAAACCTGCGCAAGCCACGTGCTAGAATTCAGAGCGCCTGCCCTGCGCCTCAGGGCTACCAGCGGCTTCAAATGGATCTCTCACGAAGAAGCTCCAAATTGGGCAGTGCAGAATCAGAAGCATTAGACAAAAAGCTGACACCCGACTAGCCTTAAGGCCAGAGCGTACAAGGCTGAGTCCCTGATGACCCTGCGAATCCTCATATGACTCCCAATGTCTGGTAAAGCTGAATCAAGAACATGACGCTGAAAACAGAACATCCGCCGCCTGATTCAGCTGCTGCTTCAGCCGCCGAAGCTCCTCCGCTTCGCCCTGGGACTTGCAGCGAGCCAAATCCACATGCAAGCCCATCGTATGGAAAATCTCTTCACACTTGAAGGTACTGGTCTTCGGCCAGACCATCCGCATTCTTGCAAGCCCAATTCGACAACCCATTCCGAACCCACATAAGTTACCACGACATCGTCAGGTTTCAGCCCCGTCTAACTAAGTGAGCTCAGCAAAACGATGCAAGTTTCATTGACAGTCCAAGGTTTCTTCCACGGTTCCACGGGCTGAGACTAATGCACAGCTCAAGGTCAGTGCCGCACCTGGCTTCTGTAGACCGCGCGGTGCCGCAGGCGTTCAGCCTGCGCTGCGGAGCATGGCTGCGCATCATTAGTGAGTATCGGGACGGGACAGAACCATAGTCGTAAGCCCCATGAACACAGGACCAGGTCCCTTCGTCCATATCAGGGCGGAAGCATATGTGGGTTCATCGGCTGGCGCTTTCGTCACTTCTTTTCCTGCGACGCGCATCTCTAAGCTGCTGTTGGACAAGGGAGCTGCAGGCAACGCAGTCTGGAGCACCCCAGACCACAACCTCTGCTTTAATCATGTTTTGCATGCGGAGGGGTGGTCAACTACACAGCTCAAACCGGGGTTAAGAGTTGAATTGAACTCCAACAAAGTGGTCTGCCAATGCAGTCGTGATGCCCGTCCGTCTGCACGAAGAGCAGCGAAAGCAGCGCAGGAGCCTTGAATGTCCTGCACGTCCTGCAGCTGATCTTGGACTGCGCTGCTAGCACCTCCATGATCTGCACTTCCCCAAGTCACGACTGAACCATCCTCGCGGATTGCCGCGAAGGCTGCATTCGTTGCCCGGACATCGCGCACCTGCTGCAGCTGCTCCTGTACCTCCCTGCTGTCTCCACCACACCGCTTGCTTCCCCAAGTAACGACCCGGCCCTGTTTCAGTGCTGCAAAAGCACCACCCGAAGCACACAACCCCTGCACATCCTGCAACTCCTCCTGCACCCTGCTCGAGTCTGCACCGTAATCCGGATTTCCCCATGTCACGACGCTTCCATCTTTCAAGAGTGCTGCGAAAGCCCCATCAGAATTCTGAATGGACTGCACGTGCACAAGTTTGTGCCGCACAGAACTGCTGTCACCACCGAATCGTGGGTTGCCCCAGCTTACGACGGAGCCATTGCCAAGAATGGCAGCGAAGGCATCATCGCACGACTGGATCTGGCAAACATCCAGTAACTCAGTCTGGACCTCGCTGCTGTCGCCGCCGGAGTCTGCATCTCCCCAGGTCACCACGCCTCCATCGTCCAGAATGGCGGCGAAGGCAGAACTTGAGGCCTGGAGGTTTTGGACCCCATGGAGCTGCTCCTGCACGGAGCTGCTGTCCCCTCCGTACTCTGGGTCCCCCCATGCGAAGACTTCTCCGTTCCACATCAGAGCCGCGAAGGCTGCTTTCGAGGCTGCCACCTTCTGAACATTGCTTAGACCCCCAGAGCCACCGCAGTGAGTGCCAAAGTGGCTCCCCCAGGTCACCAGTGTACCGTTGCCCAAGATGGCAACAAAAGCCTCGTCGGCAGCGCAGATCTCCCGCACATCTGCGAGTAGATCTTGAACCGCACTGCTGTCACCGCCCGCCAATGGAAGACCCCAAGTAACCACAGATCCATCGCTACGAAGCAACGCGAAGGCCTCTGAGTTGCGGCTGGTCACAATCCTTCAGCCATATCATGTTGGCGCCGGACAACGGCTTCAGGGACTCTTGTAGACTTCATCGGAATCCACAGTCTAGTCTGTTGTGTTTCTCGCCAGCATTCTGCGACTGAAACTTCCTATGGACATGAAACACCTCCTAGAAGGACCTACTTCTCATGTGTAAGTCGGTACTACATATATAGGTTCCCTTCGCGTTTTGAGGCCCGTCTCTTGTACCGAGAGGCCGAGCATCTCGCACAAGGGCGCTCAAGGTGTCGCCGTGCGCGAGGCCAGCCTCGGCCAGTGTGGCCCGGCCATTGCCATCCAGGAGCTGCCCTGCTGCTGTGACCAAAGCAACCACCCCAACCTGTCGAACGTCGAAACGGGGACTAGCCAGGGAAGCCTAGATCGAGACCCGCCTGGAGCTCTTCTGAAGTTTGGCTCCGGAGAGCTTCTACCTGGATGGCTGCGTCTGCCACTAGAGTCGTCGATTGCCCGCTCAGCAGCGTGATGTGCAGCTGGATCATTCAATTGGAATGTGGCACCCCCTGAATGCGGATGTTGTGATTGTATACGTAATACGTAGTGTATGCATGGCATGCATCACGCTATGCCAGATCTCTGTCAGTCTCTATACTGGCCCTATAAACTCCATCTGCTTGCACCGGCCTTTGACACGGGGTCCCTTATCATTAACTTGTCGCGAGCCGGTCTGCAGCACCAGACTATTGTGGACGACGTGCGTTAAAGAGAGCTTGAGGCCAAGCCTCGATCTCCGTCGCGAGAACACGGTTCTGGGCCTCGGCTCCGCAATAGCGACGGGTCGCAATCTCCGAGAGTCTGAGCTCAGCGTCCTTTTTGTGGCTCCCGGCGTTCACGTTCTCCAGGCTGCCTCGGAGCATCTCCATCTCAGCCGATGCGCTCCTGAGAAGGCGGAGCTGCGGAAGGCAGGGTCAAGGGGGGATTTCAGTGCGCATGTCTTCACTACTATAACACACGCCGCAACTTCTTCCCAGGGCATTCGCGTGCGCAGGAACAGCACGACGAAATGATTGCGAGTACTGCTGGGTGTCAGTGGCTGCTAGTAGAAACTGGAGGCCGTCAAGCTTGGGAATTGCTTTGGATGCAACTGGTCAAGTTGTTGAAAAGTCAACCGAACCTGGTTTCGAGCTGAGGCCCAAGCACAGGATCCGCATCAGAGGCCACTCGCAGCTTTAAATCGTCGTTCTCCTTCGACACGGATGCAGTGGCGACTGTCCGTCAGCGGTCAAGTTGAGACAAACCGACCCTGTCCGGTCTCCTGCTCCAGAACTGTCGAACGGGCCTTCAGGCCGGCCACCTCTGCCTCCCGCCACAGGGCCACAGACCGGCATTACCATCATCTCTAGTGTCTCAAGGTTGGCACGGAGAAAGTACACTACAGCTTGTCGTCTGTTGCGCAGAGGCGCCTGAAGCTGCCCACACCGAGCCTGAGAGATGCTTGCACACAGCACTACAAAAAAAGATGCACACCGCTGGCGCCGGACTTCAGCTCGTCTAAGGCTGAGGGACTGACAGCGAGCTCACTGGCCTGAACTCAAGGCAAAAGCTGCAACTGAGAGGGAGTTGTGAAAACTTTTGACCTGACATCACTAGAAGACGACAGGGCCCCCTGACATCCGTCGACTCCTCACTCGTGCTATCTCGAACTCAGAATATTCATTCACTGCGCATTGCTCAATGATATGTTTTACGCCGCCTCCAGCTTCAAACGTAGACCAGTAGCTTTCGATCCGACAGGAAGTGTAATGAAATGCCTACTCACCTACGCCGGGTCATTTGCATGCACTTGGCATGTTGCAGTGCGGTAGCTCAGCAGAGCATCGCGCAACTGACTTGATCGGCTTAGATCCATTCGGTGCCTGCTTCAGGGAGCGCGGTGCCGGCGAGCGCGAGGCAGGCGGGGAGCGGCTGCCTGCTGGAGGCGCTGTTGATGACACAGGACGCGAGGAGACTGGACCAGGAATGGTAAAATGAGGCTGAAACGGCAGATGCAAAATGGCTCGGTCTTGGAAACACACCATCCTAGCTCACATATTAGAAGACGTAAGGTGTTTCACGTTTCACTTGTCCGAAAACAACAGCCCCGACCCCGAGACGCCATGAGAAAACTAGAGTCGGACTCTGCCCCCCATAATGTCAACCTCAGTATATAGAATCCCCGAAGTAATTCCCAGAATGTACTTAGAACCCCCCCCCCCCCGGTATTTGCAGAATCCTGGCGGCCGCAGCGGATAAAATGCAACCAGGATCTTGTTCATATATGTAAGTGAAAGCTCAAAGGAACTGAAGAGGAATTAAGGCTCCTGGAGGTCAATGGCTCTCACGCCGGATCCGGACTCTTAGTACGGAGGCTGGGGCTTACATCCTTGGGGGGCTGGCGGGGGGGAGGGGCCTTTCTTAATATGAAGGTGAACAGTGCTGAGTTCTGTACTCCCCCGTCCCCTTTCCGGATGGCCACCGGCAGGTGTTTGTTTTGCCGGCTGCGCTTGAAGCCAAGGTCTGCGATGTGCCATGACTAATGATCCCTCGCTGTTCCGAAGAGTGGGCCCCAAGGCCTTCCGTGCAACCCAAGCTCCGCCTAAGCCAAATCCCAACCCGAGCCTGAACGACTCGTTCCTTGGCGCCTCGGCGACAAGAGCACTGGGAACAGGTCCAGAGGTTTGCTTTTGAGATAAACTGAACTTCTCAATCTCAATTGCGAAAGATGAAGCACAAAATAGAACTGTCCTTCTTTGCGTTCCGAGGCCAGGGCAGCGGAGAGCCTGGAGCCTGTGACGTCCTTGGTTGACAAGAGGCTCCGAGGTCGCCTCTTTAGGCATGCGTGGAAGAACACCAAGTGCATGGCAGCTCCCGCAAAGGCGAGGGAGAAGAGAGCGTCTTTTGATCCACCCTGCGCAGAACTCGGCCAATCGGATGCCACAGGGTACTGGTAGGATGCTTCGTTATCGAGACGCGCCCGGAAAGGTGCTGCTTCTGATGCATCATGCGGCGGACTCAAATTCTCAAACGAAATGAGGGAGCTTTGATATTGGATCGATGCCTGGGCCCGGCCATCTCCAGCTGAGTGCTGAGATCTCTCACCTGGCAAGAACGAATTCTGGCAACGGGCGATGCATCTCCGGTCGTCTCAACTGGCGCGTAGGGCAGTTTAGTTTCAGGTGCGCAGAGAATATCACAGAACTGTCCCATATCTCCAGGTTGTGTGATCTTCGGAATGTATGTCTGGCCTGCTGCACGATCAGTCAATAAATGCAAGCCCAAGATCGGATGACGCATATACAGCAGAGACGGACATAGTATGCCTTCGCTTATCTGTGGGATGAAGTGCCATGGAACTTCCATGCTCGTCACTTGCCTCCTCCTGCAGAGCCTGTCGCAGATCTTGTTCTTCGCGCAACCGCTCCTTTTCAGGGTCTTAAACCGCAGCTATATGCTAAGTATGCCTCACCGACAAATCAGGATGCTTCAGAAGGTTTTCACAACACAAACGCTTGTGGCGAGCAAGTACAAGCAGTCATTGTGCGGGATGCTCCTGGCCTTCAGCGCTGCCATGTTCGCGACGGCCTCGACGGAGGCCCCGCCCCGTGCAGTGCCACGGAGCACCGCCAGTGCGGCCTCCAGAACACGTCTCATCTGCAAAGAAGTACTGTACTGTAGCTGCTGGGGAGGACTTTCAGCGAGACTTGCCAGTGGCATTAATTTAATCCGTGCATACTGCAACACTGTGCGAGCTCTGCTAAGATTTGAGTCCGCGATGCCCTCTGTCAGTTTGGACGCAAATTCCCGCCCTCAGCCGAGGCAAGCAGGCCTCCGCTCCGTGCAATTTGGATGAAAGCTCCAAGCGCTCAGCCTTGCAGGCAGATGTGCCAATAGGGCCGCTCTGCGCCGACTCTGTGCCCGAATTTAGCCATGGTGCTGGTTTTTGGTCGGAGGGTCCATCTTTCTCGAATGCTGTCTACCATGACCGTCGACTGTTTGTTCGACCTTTTTCCGCACACGAATGAGCACAGCCCGGTAGAATGAATGGGATCTTTGCCCATGCCAAAATCTCTCGGACCATGGATTCCAAGAAAATCACGTTGCTCTCCTTGTACGAGGTCAGTCGCTTCTGACGTCATCTGGCAGCATGCGTCTGCCCACAGCTGTCAGAGTTTCCGTCGGTTGGGGACGTCGCGTCCTCCTCCCTCTCTGGAACCAGTCCACCCAGAGCAGCTCATGAAAAGCCCTCGCCTTGCTGGGGTCATCTTCGAAGCCGTTCGGCTTCAGGAAGGGATAGGTGTGGCCTCACAGGGCACAGGGGCGAAAGGCCTCATTTCTCGGTCACCCACAGCCGCTCATGAGTCTAATTATACAAAAAGAGAAGGCGAGCGACATGGATGAAATCCCTAATCAATCCAGGTCCGGACCTCCCTGGAAGATGCAGACACGTGCCATGGCCGTTGCATTGGCACACTGGAGCGCTATCGCCACGGGATCACTGGAAAGAGCATGGGGCGTCCAGTAGGTCAGCTGCGCCATCCTCGAGCAGATCTGACTCTCCCTATAAGACTCTAAAGGTTCTACCGGGCAGACTATAACCCAAGAATGCTGGACCAAGTGCTGGGGACACGCACCGACTAGCTGAGCGTCTCAACTTCCTTCCCGACAATTCGCTGCAAAGTGGTGGGCACAGGCTCCCACATGTATCCACCTGACAGCGGTTTGCACTAACTAATATGTTCAGCTACACTTGGAGGATTGGTTTGACAAAGAATTCCACTCGCGGACCCAATTAGTCGTCGGAAGCCTTATTGGGCCATGGCACCCGCGCTGATTCCGGTCATCCGCCCCTTTCGATCTGGAAAACCTGCAGCATCTGTCAAGTTGGGGAGGTGCTCAAGCAGCACCGCCCCACCCTGCCGGACGTCTGCCAATAGAAGGATGGAAGTCTTTGTAAAGTTGTGATATTCTGCAGGCAACGACCGAAGCGCTAGCTGCACCAGCGTATCGTTGGTCATCAAGCCCTGCCAAGTGGATGTCAAGGTGATTCTCACCAGGTCCCGGTCGTGCCCAGCCCAAGGAACTGGCACAGCAACAAGGTCACGGCTTCCTCCGCAGGGCGAAGAACAAACATCGAGCACTTAAGCGTACAGCAAGGCTTTTTAGCCCCGGCCTTGAAGCAGCAAAGTGGGGACCTGGCCCTTCAGCTCCAGGTCGTTGTTACGGGATCCGCCCGGGCTGCACGCCGCAACAGCCGCGGGCCGCCAAGACCCCAGGAAATACCTTCGACAAAACCACAGCACGCAGGAAAAGCCTTGCGATAGGAGCGCCTCTGGCTTCAGAGGGGCCTTGATGCTGGATCCGGTGTGGCGAACTGCAGGGCAGACATGCCGCCCATGGACTGGCCGCTGAAAAAAATCCTGGACCTCGACAATGAGCGGTTAGGATCGGATTCGCTTGCACGTTCGCCCATCCTAATCCGAACCCTGTCCTACGAAATGAAAGACACACCGATGCTCAGGAAACACAAAGCAATGGCAATATCGTCAGTCCTGTCTCCACACCAGCCCCCGGGGACGGTGGCACGACAAATAGCACCTTCTGTCACCGCCTGCAGGGCAGGAGACTGAAACCTCGGCAAAACCCGTTTTTTTTTGTCCTGGTTACCTGGAGCACTGTCCGCACGTAGTCCCAGTCGTTGGCCCCACTCGCACTGATGCAGTTCGTGGGAATCCTTTGAATGTCACCGGCTCTTGTTCTTGAACATGACTTCGTTGCACTCCCTATCAACGACTTGACTGCAACCGCAAGCAGTCTTGACAAATCGGAGCAAAAGAAAAAAGCACAGCCATGCTGGACAACAAGACGAGGAGTCTGGCTGTATGCGGACCAGGCTTTCTGATGGGCCTCGGACACCTCACGCGTTCAATCTTAATCTCTCCGTTTTCCCCCTCTCTGCTCTCTCTGGTCTTCAGCTTTTTGATCTACACCTGTCGTGACTTTTCAGGCCCTCGCCTTGTGGCAAGCGTTCGGATTGTTGAGCAGGTGCGTGGCGAAGCACTGGTAAGAGTTCCAGGGCTTTACGGCCGCCGGGAAACAGGCAGAGAGAAGTGAGCTGTTTGGATCTGTTTGCAAGTCGGTAGGCACGCCCCACCCTAAGACGTTCCAGGACGTGTAGCCATCTCCCCCAGACGACTCATCTGCACACTCCCGAGGACTTTGCTCAGGGCTGCATGGCAAGATCTCCTGCCCAGGAACCCCCATCGCATCTGGGGAACCCTCCATAGTCACCAGCAGAAAAGGCTCACTTTCCAGCTGATCTTGATAGGCATACCACTGTGTCCAGCCGCGCTGTGAATAAAGAGAGCCGCCTGGCCAAGCGAGCTCACATTCCAAAGCGAGTCTCTCACAGTCCCCTCAAACACAAACTGTTCCGCAAGATCACCCTGTGGAGCCTGAGCCAGGGAAATCCACCAGGACTGGACAGCCGGAGCTCTGACAGCGACCAATGTCTGCTGGCACATCGACACCGAAGCGCCGCCAGTACAGCACCTCTGCTTCAGCTATTCAGCTTTAAATCTGAGAGGCCGCGGCTCAAGCTGACAGGACTACAGGGCAGGTAAAGACATCTGGCCAAGGAAATTAGAAAAGTTACCAGGGTCATCAAATCTAGGGCTGTGCTGGTTTGTGGTTGCAGGCAGACCTAGATGGGCTATGTTGCTTCGCCTTGGCACGTGGGAGTTGAAGCTCAGTGGGAAGTGGAACACCATGAAGAGCCCTCCGGACGGCTTCTTCTGAACGAGAATCTCCCTGATCGCCCCAGCAGGCGGCACCGGCTCCTTGTCATGTCTCAGGTTGGTTCCATGAAGTTTGCAGCCTATGTTATGCTCGTGCCTCATCGGGTCCGGACAGTAGGCAAGACTGATGCTGCGATCGGAAATGAACTATTCCGAAGATGAACTATTTCGGATGTCATGAAATATGTCCCGCCTGCACGCTCGGGTGCGAGTCTGAACATAAGCCTCGTAAGACGGCTTCCTGCTGCACCATAGAACTAACAAGGCTTCGGCTGGCTACGACTGCACACACACACACACATATTTACCCATGCATGCGCATATATACATACATACACGCACGCGCGCACGCACACACATACGTGCATACGCACATACGTGCATACATAACATGAGTAACCATAACGCCACAAGGTGACATCATGAGAACCTCCGGCCTGTCCCCGCTTTTTCTGCATCTTCTGGAGCAGCTGCATGGGTTCAGCATCCTGAAGGAACCGGGAGAGGGGGAGTGGAGACGGGGGATGTGCAGGCCAGACCCTGATCCCAAAGGTCAGGTCAGGCGCGATCAGGCATGTCACGGCTACTTGATGATTCAGGTGATGATCGACAATCCGGCAGCCATCACTGCAAGTCGGCTAGTGCACATGTGTTGGCAGATATTCGGATGCAAACATCTCAAAACCACATGTGGAGATGGAAGTTCGGATGTTCGTCATGGATGCTTAAAACCTACAGTTTTCATCGTCAGCATCATTCACGGCCCTAAGAATTGCAAGGCGAGGGTCTGCAGCAACGTGTTGGAAGAAGTGATGCTTCTCCTGATTTGCCGTCCTAGGACCTGTGTTTTATTCTTGCCAGTCACTCAACCGCCGGCAGCCCATCTCACGGCGACTATTGGTCTTCGTAAGTTCCGTTAGACAGCACTCTGGGCAGAGTGCCAAACCTACAGGGTGGCATTGAAATCGAGAAGCAGCAGCACACGCATGCAATCACGCACACCTACACAGACGTTACGCAAAAACGCACACACACACACACACACTCAGATTGAGATAACAACACCATGAGTCGCAATATTCGGACGTCTGATGCTCACATGTCCGTGCCAATGAGCCCCAACGTAGTCCCAATGCTTGCAACCCTGGGCAGCCTCTCCCTGAAGCTGCAGCACTTGAGCTCCAGCTTCCGCTCCATCAGATTATGTTCAACGGCTCTCTTCCTTCATCCGTCATGCTTCGCCCTATCAGATAGAGTCCATCTTTTCACGGGGCAGTTATGACGACCCAAGCTCTCTGTCTCACCATGCCTGACTTTGCCATACTATACCACACCATCCTTCTGTCGACTCTTGTCGTGAATTGCACTGGCCTTGTCGTCCCTGGCCGCACGCATGCTTGCAGGCGCAAGGCAGAACAGCGCCAGGGCCGCCAGAAGCGAGGACCATACCATAGCAGCTCTCTAGGAGAAATGAGACTACGAAGAAGAAGTCGTGCAACATGCTACATCATGCTTGGGAAGATGGAGGATCACGTTTTAGACGGGTTGAGCAAAGCCGGCCAAGATATGGTTGGGCAGGGCGTCAGGGATACTTGATGGAGTGCTTCGGAGCCAATTAAATTCTGACGCTGGACGGCCGCGGCAAAGACTTCTGTGTCCAAAAAAAGGTGGGAGGTTCGCAGCTTGAAGGGAACATCTGGTGCTTGCAAAAGAGCACCACGCGGTCAGTCTCGGTGGTATAGCGAGAGCACACGACATGTTGACCACTTGCCCTTGATATGTGCGTGCTGTCGTCATGTAGAATGCTTCAAATGAACTCAGCGAATGAGAGGGCATCCGACCAATCTGGATTTGATCTGGTAAACTAGCTTCCCTTATAACGACCTATAGCAACTAGATGCATGTTACACTGATGCACCTTCAGAGTTCAGCAGACTCAAGTTAAAGTGTGCACAACGAGACGGGGAGCTTAGGCTTCCTCTTCAACGCAGTGCAAGCGCTACGAAGAGCCAAGAAACTTGGAGCGCTTCCAGGCGCTCGAGGAGAGCTCCGACACGTCGGGCATTGGCCTCCGCGGCAGCCTCAAGAAGAGGTCCGAGAAATACCATGTACTACAAGTTGGGGACGGCAGTGCGACGAGTTGCACACTGCAGACGCTGACACAACTCCAGATCCATAATGTCTTTGCTCGAACATGATCTCATCACGCCCGGCCACAAAGGAACAACATTCCAGGTTTGCAACAATGCAAGCCCTGACCCTCCAACTGTCCCAGTTCCCAAGTTTTCCGTGTTCGGTCAAATCTGAAGAAATCCATCTTTGCGAAAACGGCAAGGTCTCCAAAACTTCCAAATCTTCTACGATTCCCAAATCCCCAGAAAGTTTCGGTCTAAGTTCTTTGTTCCCACGTTCCAGTATTATGTAAGAAGTTGTTAACGAAATCCTTCTGCCTCTCGCAGATCTTGTATGCCGGTTCGTCAACTTGGTATGCTGTTGTCGAAATTCCCTGCGCAACCAACTTCCTTGCTGTGAGATGTGTGCTGTCTGAGGACGCTTGAAATCGAGGACCCACCGGATCTCACCGGTTGCCGGCATAGCGCCCGAACATGCCCGAACAGGAGTTTCGTGCAAGTCTCCAGTTGCTGCCAAGATTGAAACATCCAGTGTGACCATCCGAGAGCATTAATGAAGCTGTGAATTGACAAGCTTTGCCCCTTCCACTGACAAGACAGATTCGCCGAACACATCATTTGCGGACACAGTATCACATTCCGAAATTGTGCCTACCCGGACCGATGGCAGAGTCATGCTGCGTCATGTGTGGCCTGGCCCTCCTTCATCACGAGCTTCACCTGACCGTGGACATGCGTATCTGGGGGGCTTGGGCTTCGGTTGAAAAAGGAGAGCAGTGCAGTCTGAAGGTCTCGCTCTGTCTTTGACTCCGCGAAAATCACCTTTGCCGGCAAGGCCCATGGTACAAGTGCCACACAGGCGCGAGTGCCCCTTGCAGTCCGCTCTTTCGCTTAATCACGCGAGTCGCTGGTTGTGCCAGATGAATGACATCCTCATCGAGCTGTGACAGCCGTTGACCGGGCTTGATTTCTCTTTTGTGCTCCCAGGCAGGAGCAGCTATTTTCAGAGCCCGAGTGCGCGAGCATGTCTCTTCCTCTTCGAGCAGACAAAGGAGCAACCTTGCGCGCCGTTGCTGGTCTCTCCAGAGCATCGCATTCGCATTCGCACCGCTCCCTCGCTCTCATGCGTGCTGATTTAAAGACCCTGAACCCATGACGTAGGGCTTCTGAAGGGGAGTGACACTGCGATTGACAGCTCCCAAAAACTGAATCGCTCACACGTTTCAGCCAGTGTCTTTCGGGAAACTGATCGATGTACGACAAGTGCATTAATTGGAATTTAACTTCTCGGTAGAAATGCAAAAGTTGCGACCTGTCTCTCTCTTGCTTGCTTGCAAGGCGGATGGGGGAGTAGGGGTGAACCCTACTACTACCACCCCTGCGCGCGAGCGCTACGCCACTGTTCGAGTTCGGTCTCTCTGTCTCTCTCTCTCTCTCTCTCTCTCTAAACTTGGTGAACAAGGTCCACGAGGAAAGCGCTCTCGCTGTTTACCACTGCGCCTCTTTGGACTCTTGGCATGGGATTATAGTACTGGATACGATGGCTGGAAGCGCCTTAAGATCTTTGCTGACCGACGAATACTCTCCATGACTCAAAAAGGGATCTTGGATTGACGCAGGAAGCACTCATAGTGTGCAGCATGTTCGCGATTTGATGCGGAGGAGGCCTCCCCCTCAGCGACACCCCGCTCGCCTCGAAGCGCCTGCCAGGCCCGCTCGCCATCGTGCATGTGGACTTCGGATTTAGTGTCTGAATAAAGAAATAATATCAGCACCGTAGGGACCAGACTCTTCGAAGCCTGAAGTCTCAGAAGTCTCTCAGTCCAAAGCGCCTCTTCGGCCTCCGTGGCCCGCCGCGTTTGGCGAAGAAGCAGCTCCTGTCCAGAATGAAGCTGAGCCCAGCAGCGCAGACGAAGCTTAGAGGCTTTAAGTCTCTTTACTCCATCACGCTTTGAGGGCCTCGAAGCGCCGAGCTTCAGCAGCCTTCTCCGCGAGCTGGGCGGCAGATGCCTGCCGAGCAGTGAATCGCAGAGCTGACAAGGGCTCTGAGCAGCTGATTTGGGTTGCAGTGGCAGCCACAGAATTATTTTCGGGAAATTCTTTCCTTTTCTGGAAACACAGGCAAGAGCAGGGCGCAAAGGGAAACGATTCCGACGCTTCGGGCCAAAAGTTTACTGCATGGGAAGACGGCGATTGACACGAAGCATGGACAGCCTCATGATGGCGGGGTTCCGCGACGTAGGGCTGTCCCCAACTCCAAAACTCCAAGTCTGAAGCCCTGTTAAAACATCGCCTCCAGAAGTTGTCCCAGTGCTGCTTCCCGTGAATCCTGGGAGCTGAAGGCGGGTTGGGCCAGAAAAGCTTTGGGCTGCTACGGCTTGCATTTAGCCAGTGTGTGTTGTATGTGCTGCTGCGTTCTTGTTTACTTGTGGCTTGGCGGCTGGCGGGGCACCTTCCTCGATCAGTTGGAAGCCTATGCGTCCACGTTAGCAAAGGCAGAGGCTGAAATTGGGGAGCATCTGCGTGCAGTCCATCTAAAGGTGCATACTCGCACGCTCCCCTTCCAAATCTGCCGCAGCAACACATGTGGCAGGCATTGGCCGATGGGTGCTTACCAACAACATAGAACAAGCAACGCGCATCGTCTCATACACGTTGATGGCTAAAGACGTATTTCAGCTGGATGCCTCAATGTCATACTCTTCGGCGTCATGATCGCACAGCCAAACATGCAGCCATGGAGGCAACCGACGGTGGACGGTTGCAATCACCCACATGGTTAAACTCGGCTGGAGTTCCGATCGCAGGGGAGAGGGGGGGGGGCGAAGGCTGGCTTGTTCCAGTTGATGCGTGGAAGGGGAGGTGAAGGGAGGGGGTGGGGTTGCGCTACCGACCCCGAAACTGTTTTTCTTGTCAGTTCTCTTGCAGTTGAAGTACTCTTCTGAACTGTCCATCACGGCACGGCGATGACATTCACACTGGACCACAATACTGTAACTGCAAGTACGTGGACTGAGCCGTCACCAAACCCATGTCACGACAACTTCGCCTTGTTTGCTAGACAGCTTGATGCGGAAATGCTCGCATCCCAGTGCTGCAAACGAGTGAACGACTGATAGAGCGAGAGAGGGAGAGCGGGAGGGAGAGACCCACAAAGATTGGCAAATGGAGCATCCCTGGATCTCTCCGGTCCAGCTCCCCTGCTCGTGCTGCTTCGTGGGTTGCCTGCGCTTTCTGCTCCTGGAGATACACGCATGTGCGACTGAGCTTGAAAGAGCCAGGATGTCTTCTCAGTCAGAGTTCACAGTACCGATACCGGCTGCAACACAGCGCCTGCTAGCAGCTACGCAACTTCGTGCCTCTCTAGAGATACGGAGCCGTGGCACTGATAGACAGGCTCGTCTGTCCTGGAGCTGCTTGGAGAGGCGTGCGACCTGTTTGTGCGGCAAATGGCGCTTGGCAGTCGGAACGTTACATGCAAGCCGCAGTCAACGTTCCAGTTAACGTCGCGAAAATGCTGGCACGGCAGCATTTTGGAGTTTTCAAGCATAAACATCAAGAAATACAAGCTTCTCTTGCTTCTGATGCGTGAAATCCCCAAAATGCTGCCCTTGCCAGCATTTTCGCGACGTTAACTGGAACGTTGACTGCAACGTTGACTGAACGTTGACGGTACGTTAACTGCAAATCCCTACAGTGCCAGATGTAGCAAAGTAGGGGATCCAGCTGTTACCGTCCATGCTGCGACTCGGTGAGTGCAAGTGGGCGCTAGGGAAACGACCTGACTGGGTTGAGTCTAGAGCACGGACTTCACGGCGACTCAGATTTTGCTGCAACAGTACTCCATGGCAAGCCACAAAAGTACCTCACGCACTCCATGTCACGACCCTCTAGAAACGTCATCAGTCGAGTCGGTGGATGGAGGACATCTTGCCACCTCATATACACTGTTTCGGGTACACATCCCCGGAACCCCTTTTTTAACATTGACGACCGATCTCGTGAGGCTGTGCAAGGTTTGTCATCAGAACGATATTGTAAATCCCCGTGTTCATAGCAATGTTGATAAGGGGGCGCGGGGTGAAGCTACATAACGGATCCTAAAAGCGGTGCAATATTTCCTCCATCCACAGGAGCACTCACTAGCATGGAGGAGGAGGAGAATGAAGAAAAGAGCACAAGTACTTGTGCCATTGATTAGGAGTCATACTGCTGGTGATGCTATGCGGAGTACCAGGGCCAGTACACATACGTAGTGTCAGCGGCAACTGGCAATACGTACTAGCAGTGCTAGTTTGCACGCAAACGATCCGGAAGTCCGAGGTGAAGGCTTCAGGGCTGAGATTTGGAGTTTATGGTCCAGCATCTCTCAGCGTTGTTTCTAGTCCTGTGGCTTTAACGTCGTTAACATCGCACAGAAGTTTAAGAATTTGGGCAGAATTGCATCCCCAAACCTCCTAAGAGAACAAACAACCCTTAAACCAATGGCGCTACTATTGCTGCTACTGTAATCACTATTGTTTCAGTTCATCCGTAGGACTGTTTCTTTGGCTAAAGGCTAAGGCCCTTCCGTCTACAATGACCAGCGGCGATCACTGCACCCGGCAGTCTCACCTGATCTTTGAGGTTCTGCATCTTCTCCTCTTGGCCGGTGATGCGCTTCCGCACCTGCGGCAGCTGGCAAATCAATTCTGTCGCACTTAGCCCTTCCAAGGCAAAACGACGTGGCTCAATCGTCTGTCCTCAGACTCGGCACGGCGAGCGTTGCCAGACTCCTTAGCTCACTCAACATTCAAACTAATTAACGTCTTGCCCGACATGTCATGCAAAGCGACCATTTCTTCGCGCTCGTTCCGGACCGTCAGCTGCACCACACGGTCCTTGAGCTCCTGACAGCCACGTACGCTTCAAGTCGGGGCTCGGGCTGCCCGGAACACTTTGGTTTGAGACTAAACACGACTGAGAATTCCGTGGAAAACTTGCTGGCCTGGACAAGTTCATGACTGGAGCGGCCACAACACAACTGCAAGGACCAGCCGTGCAAAGGCATCCTCCACAGCCTTTCGCAAGCTGCCAAGCTGCTCCTTGCCGCAGCATGATAGTTCCCGTGAGTCAAGTTCGTGTGTCGAATCGCGGTAATTCAGCTTCGGTACGGATCTGCAACATATTGCAACATCCTCATCAGAAGGGGCGAATGAGGGGCGGGAGCTCCATCGAGTCTACCAGCCCCAAAACGCAAACACCAGAAGCGCCTCAAACCCTGAGCTGTAGAGGTCATGCCCGTGGGCATCTTTCTCTCTTTCTGCGTCGGACATCTGGTCTTCGCAAGCCCAGTGGGTATCCAATGCGAGATGCAGCAATGCAGCTGAAACAGGAAGTCCTAGGTCTCCTAGGTCTTGAGTCTAATATTTGGAATTGTATGCTCAAGAAGCTGAAGCTCGATTGGCAGGCCGCAGTATACAGTGTCGGAACTCGCATGCACTCGAGTAGCGATTATACGGAACCAACTTACTCCCGAAAGCTTTGAGCATCTGGGAGCTCCGTGGTACCCTGAACAACTCCATGCTCTGGTCAGTGCCAGCATGCCGGAGACTCAGGGTTACCCCGGCGCTTGATAAAATGTTGGGACACAGCGTGATTCCCATTTCCGGCCATGTCAACTGCTCCGCCTGACCAGGTACTGACATGCCGGTTGCATGTCGGACGGCCTATTCCCTCTCGTTGCATGCGCCGGACTGGAGTAGTGCCATGGATGTGGGCTGAGGCTGGGGTCAGGAGGACAGGAGCATGGCTCGACTGTGACAATGGAGGACATGCGGCGATATGTCACGCATCGCTCCTCGGGTCATAAAGCAGTCCTTGCCTGCAAAATTCAAAATGCACTCCGTTCTTCTAGACAATGATCAGAGACGCTGACGGCAGCAACATCTGCAGCAGGTTTGATACCGGCATACTGGGTTCTGCCATTGACTCGCCTCGCACTTTGGCCGAGGTAAATACTGGTTGAACAGGGTTCGCAGACACAGCCGTCAGAGTCGAAAGGCATGGTGTCCATGTGCTTGAGCGTGCGTGCGTTTGCTTGCTTCTGAAGTGAAAGTCGGGTCCGTTCCGCCATCAGCGCCAAAAACGGACGATCGTTTCTGCTGACGACACTCGAGCTTAACAATGGTCAGCATGGAAAAGTCTGAAGATGGTAAACATTGTACGAACAAGCTACAACACTGCAAAGCACCCTGGCACCAAAAAAGCAGTAATCATGACCGCTCCAAAAGATACGCAGCCACTTCACTCGTGCAGTCGCGAAGTGGACTGTCTGCTGCAATCACTGCCGGAACAAGAAGCACCTTGGACAGCAAGACCTTGCAAAAATTAGGAGCCATGCAGCAAGCCGCAGCTTGTAGGATTGCAGCTTCCAGCCCTGCCTCACACATTCGGCGAGGCCGATTTAAATGAAAAGGAAGTTCCTTGCCCCGGAGGTCATTGGTGGCTCCTAGAGCGACGGTCTGGCATTCAGCCTCAAAATATGCAGTCATGTTGAGACAGCATGCTGACGGAAGGCTAAGCAAGATCAGAAGACTTGGGCCAGCTAGTGCGCCCTGATTGGAGCGCAAGCATTCAGTTTTGTGATGCCCAGAATGGTCTTGAAAATCAAACTCACTCAGCTTCGACGGCAGCTGAATAGATGCATTGAGGATTCGTCATGCAAGATGCATTCATAGTTAGTGGATGACTTGGGCTACCGTTGACAGCTGGGCTGTCTGCAGGTGGCAGGGTGGAAAAGGAGGAACAAGTCTTGGCCCGTCTTGTCTACTACTCCACCAAACACTCGGTACTTGCCGGTAGCGGTAGCAGTAGTACAGCAGTAGCGGTGGTCGCCCTCCTCCTCGCAGAAGTAGCAAATCGCATCAGCAGTAACAGAGCAGATCTAGTAGCAGTTGTAGTAGTAGTAGTAGCAGGAGAAGTAGTAGTAGTAGTAGTAGTAGTAGTAGTAGTAGCAGGAGAAGTAGTAGTAGTAGTAGTAGTAGTAGTAGTAGTAGTAGTCGTGGTGGTGGTGGTGGTGGTGGTGGTGCTGGTGCTGGTGCAAGTGCTAGTGCTGCTACTACTACCAATACTAATAACAATTGTAATAGTCATATTTTTCCACAAATAGCACTGCTACTGCGGCTGCTACTGGTACTGGTACTGCTACTGATGTACTGCTACTGCAATGGCTACTACTGCTGCCAACACCACCACTGCCACCGCAGAGCCACTCTGCGAAATTGCTCAGAGAGGGTCTCCGCTATACAGGATGATCTCTTGTAGTCTTGGTTTACCATCAAGGTACCGAAGGCTAAACCGGATGCACCACGATGAATTGCTCAAGCCCGCACTTAGTCGTGCGAAGCTCGCATTCCCACTCGCATCAGCTTCACTCGACTCACAAGCAGCCGCGGATGGCGCTCGAGATGCTCCGCGAACTTGTTGAGCCTTGCTACACTTTAATTACTGCCCGAGACGGCCAAAATCTGCAGTGCCGTGGCTTTACGGTTCGAACCCAAACATTGATGAACCTTGACCGTTCCAGCTGAAGCTTTTGGTTTGAGGGACAGTTGTATTTCTTTCGAAGGCTTTGCATGGTCCAAAGGTTTGGACCGGAGCAATGTCAATAAGCCAAGTGTACGAAAACATCGCAGACCCACAGATCTAATTCCTCAAGCTGAATCTTCAGGAGATTGTCTGTCATTGAGATTGAGCAAACGAAATGATGTCAGTCGTACCAGTATTTTCGTTAGCATGTATTTCTTGCAAAGTGGAACCTCAACAGTATGAACTCTGCTGTGCTGAGGATACCTCTGCAGTATCCTTCAATCTTTTGGCGCTGTAGCATTGTATAGATATCTGTGTTGCTTGTCCGTGCCTTCTTGAGCTCTGTCAAAGGCTTAGCTGTCAACTGTCAACCTGCAAAGCACCGTAATGTCAATGTTTCAAGATGATACAAACAGACGTACGGCAACTCGAAAAAAAATAGAAGGCAGCCTTTGAATCAATGCAACAGAACATGTTGTTGAAATTCAGATATATAGTCATGGTGACAGATTGTACAGAGAAGGTTACCCGACTGTTTAGTCTCGTCCAGGAATCACAGGCACCGGATCAAAAGATGAAATCGGAAACATGAACCTTAAGGATCGAATTTCCGACAAGCCGTAGTCGCCCAAATCATCAACAAAAATCAGAGAGGATCAACACAGATGCATTGCAAACTGCCAATATTTTTTCGAAGGGCTCCCAAAGCTGGAACTAAAGAATTCCCAGTCCTTGAAGCTCGCAACACATCATCCTACAACTTTAGCTAAAGCCCCGTGAGACGGGTTAGTTGTATCCGTCTGATGAGCTGGATGGTGCAGTTCGGCATCCTGCTTGCAGCATGCTACTGGAGAATCGTGATGTGTGAATAGGCAATGTGTCTCCTGTGGCCGATGGACGTACGCCCATGGTGGTTTTGGACAGGATTCAGATGAGTCTCGACACACTTCCTTTTAACGCCACAGTCATGAGGATCTTCAATGACATGAATGCCAGGCCTCCGCGAAAAGTTAGTTGCTAGGGTGTGGGCTGACTGCCGCATTTGCAAACACAATGCTCGAACGAGCGTTTTGAAGACTGTTGAAGCAATGCCTCTTTTGCCAGCATGAGGTTCCTGAACGCAAGCTGTCCAAGGCTTTACAAAGCAGGGGGTCTGCGTCTGCCAGCACAATGCTCGGATCGGCTTGGAAGGGATTCATCCAGTAGTAGAAGTAGTAGTAGAAGTAGTAGTAGAAGTAGAAGTAGTAGTGGTCGTAGTAGTAGTAGTAGTAGTAGTCTTGGTGTCAGTCGCAATCGTCGTCGCCGTCTCTCCGTTTTGGCTAGTTGTTGCTGGAACTTGTTTCTTTTTTCGAGCTTTTCTTGATAGCACCCTTTTTCATTCTGATGTCCGGCCGTTCTCTTTGAATGGCCTGCCCATGGGTCTGCATGTTTCCTCTTTGCTGCACTTTTGTTCTTTCGGTATTTCTGTTGTTGCCGCGCCCCTTCTGTCGCTCGGTCCTTCTGTCTCGTTGTTTTCTGTACTCCCTCGAGCATTGCTTCGTTCTTCCTTGTTCGGTTCTTTCATTTGTTCGCTACTGCGATGTTTAGTTGTCCCGTGTTTCGGTCTTGACCTGTCCATTCTCCACTCCCGGTACTTTAGTTCTTCCGGTCTGTGACCCAACCCTGGGTTGCCACTGGACCTGATTTCAAGATATCAGTTTCAATTTCTTGATCCTGAGAAAAGGGTTGGTGGTGAATTTTGCTTGCTGATTCCCATCCCCCGTGATGCAGAGTGATTTTGGTTACACAGTCTCCGAATACAAACGGCCAGGTGCCTAGATAGAAGCACAACTGTCCTCGTTGTTGTTGCTGCTGCTGGTGCTGTTGGTGCTGTTATTGGTGTTGTTATTGGTGTTGTTGTTGCTTGTGGGTTGTGGTTGTGGTGCTGGTGCTTGTGCTGGTGGCGCTGGTGCTGGTGCTGGTGGTGCAGGTGGTGGTGCAACTGTTGCTGTAGTTGTTGTTGTTGTTGTTGCTACTTCCTGCTGCTTGCTGTATGTCTGGCCTATCTCGCAAGGCTGTGGGAGCGGCAGCTGGCGTGAATTCGTTTTTATTCGGGTTCGGAGCGTATGCACAGAGATCAATTGCTCAATCTGACATCTTGTCTTACCTCCTGAAGCTTCCTGTTGCTATGATTCCCACCAAACCAGCCAAAGAGACTCTTTCAGGTGTCGAGCATGTGACGAGCCGTTCGGTGGGGATGGATGGCGCGCTTCCTCAGGGCACTCATCTACTTGCTGGCGGCATATCCTGGCTTGTTTGGGGCAGACGTCTACGAGAACGCAGAGCGGGAAGAGTCTTCTTCCTCAGGCCCAATGAACCTTCTCCGAGTTGCGCACAATCACGACATCCATGACCCATGGTCCAGAATAAACCATTCGACACGCATCGTGATCAGAAACAACTTACAGCACCAGTGCCTCCACTATCCTCCAGGGCACGCACCACGACCAGCACAACCAGGATCAGCAGCAGTCAGAAATCACACGACAAGAGCGACCACTGCTGGCAGAAGGGGCAATAACAAGATCAGAAACCCTGACCATAACAGCTACAGGTTAGAAGGAATAAGTGGAAAAGTAGAACAGCAACACGTACGGCCACCACACCAAAAGACGGAGCAGCACCGACACCGTGACACCGGCACCTTTCCAATATCAACAACAAAAAACCATCGGAACATGTAGACGCGACAACAAAAAAGCTCCAATGCAACTGATACCGGTATACGCTCGACGGCTGATGATTGTAACAACGAACACAATAACAAACAACAAAGACACAAAAAAGGAGCATGAGTAGTGGCAGTAGTAGTAGTAGCAGCAGCAGCAGACAAGGCCTGCCTTTACCAAGACGACGACTACTGCTGCTGCTACTCCCACTACCACAAATGGCACTGCCACCACCACCACCACCACCACCAAACCACTACTGCTGCTGCTGCTTCTGCAACAACTACCACTACCACTACCACCACCACCACCACCACCACCACCACCACCACCACCACCACCACCACCACCACCACCACCACCACCACCACCACGACTACGACTACGACTACGACTACGATTACGACTACGACTACGACTACGACTACGACTACGACTGCGACTACTACTACTACTACTACTACTACTATTACTACTACTACTACTATTACTACTAATACTACTCCTGCTGATGCTGCTGCAGCTGCTGCGCTGCTACTATCGCTACTGGTACGGCAACCGCCGGCACCAACACCCGCCATCGGTAGCATGACTAGTCTGGTGTCAAGAATTCACCACGGCTCATGATAAGCTAGTGTTGCATTTCAGCATAGAAAGCAGTAGTATAGACAGCAGTAGAACAGAAGCTGCAGCTACATCACAATCAACCACCAGCCACTGGCAGCATCACTAGCGCAACCACAGCTACTGCAACCTTACCTCCCGCAGCAGACCATCGCTACAAGAAGGTGCAGCAAGGTCGGGTCCGGCCCGCTCATCTTGCTGACAAAGTTCTGTGGCAGTGCAAATCATCGAATGGTAGCTGTTCTGGCGTTCCTCATGACAGATAGACTGCATGACTGTCAGACTGTCAGGGCCACTGCAGTGAATGCTGAGCCCCGCTGTACCCACATAACCCGGGTCCGAAGCTGCACACACATACCAGTACTTGCACCTCTCCATGGCCACCAAAAGACACAAGCTTGTTGAGATGCTCGATGCCCAACAATCCAGAGCGGCTGCAAAAGCCGAGACGCTCCGAATGGCACTGATCGGACTGATGGGCCGCCAGGGCCCTGACCGCGCGTCGTAAGGTTTTCTGATTTTAGGTTAACAATGCGCCCCTAGGTTTGCTTCCTCGTCTGTCGGAGTGGCCGCTACACTCGAAACAGGCGCAAGTGTCAGCAACAAACACCGAGTGCTGGACGGCTACGCACAAGCAGCTAGGATGCTCTTGAGGAGTTTGTGTTTCAAGCAATTCCGGCGGGTGGCACATTGGGAAGCTGCTAGCAACCGACGAATCGTTCGAGGTCACCGGTTTAACCCAAGCTGGCACCGCTAGAAGAGATGAGTCGGGCGGCATCGTACTGAATGGTGTGCCCTGGCATCGTCTCTTGGACACCTGACTTGCCCAAGATAGACAGTCTTGCTCCGATTTGAGTTTTCTTTGGCTGCTTTGGGCTTAGGGAAGCCACTTCACGGAGGGCTGTCTGCCGTTCGAACGTTGTTGGGAGGCGGCCTTGTTTCCCGTAGCGCTGGGGCACAGACTCAGACCGCAATGCTTCAACTAAGAACTGCCAGCTCAAAGTGAGACCAGTGGCGCAAACTTTGCGGTGTCTGAGCGTCCGGCCAGCACTCGATGAACAGCCCATAAAGTCGGATTCGGGCGAACTGGGAAGCGGAAGGCAAAGGTGCAAGTTCTGCAGCTGCTGACACTGCCGATTCCGGCGCCATGTTAAACCCTCCCCCATGTTTCCTCCCACTTAGCAGCCGGTGGCCTTCAGCTTTGCGAGCTGCCGCTGCGAAGGCAGAAGGCAAGGAGACAAGCAGGCAGGAAACCGTTACTTTGATCCGCCGATGCTGCGGTGATGTAATCAACTTATCCCTGCAGGGTGCTCCCCGTGACTGCTTTGCCATCCCGGTTGGTTCGTCCTCCTTGTTGGCCAGCTGCCTTCGGAGAGATGCCTGCTGCTTCCTCATAGTGGACTCCTCGACAGCATGGCGGACTGCAATGTCACTGGAGCCAGCGGTATCGAGGGTTCGTCACCACACAGAGCCTTCGCAGAACTAAAGTGCTTACAGTTTTCGTTTGAGAGATGTCCGGTGCCGTCAGGTGCCACAGGAACTACAGGTGCACATGCGTTGCATTCTTCAGTCGGCATTCAACCGAACGGCAGCACCTGGTGCTTCTGGCGCTCTTTCTGGAGCTCTGCCTGCATCGGTCGGCAGCAACAGCAACGCCGACGTCAACAACAACTTAGAGATCTGACCTCAGGCAGATTGAGATATGAAAACTGGCAATGCCTCGGATATACTGTACTGTCATACCATGAACGATAGTGATAGAAACAGCGAACATCATTGGACATGACAAGCCTCGAGCTCCGTTGCTTTGCGCTGCCAGCTTTCAGCTGAAAGTCGGTTCTGCTCCGCAAGGGCCTAAGAGCGGCGCCGGTCAGCATCAGACTCGAAACGCGGCGACGCGGCGACGCGGCGCCGGGGGGGGCCCAGGCGTTGTGCTGCAGCGCCAGGTCTGCGTGCCTCTGCGCCTCGGCCACCTGAGACTTCAAGCAGCAAGTCAGCCCATAGGAAGGCAGAAGAGAGAAGAGAAGAGAGGGGAGAGAGAGAGAGAGATACATGTGTGTATATATATATATATATATATATATATCCGCATATACATATAATTTAGTATGATATGATATAATAGAACATTATATATATATATACCCATATGTATACATACCGAAACATGCAGCTTGTGTATACATATATACACACACAAGCACATAAACACAATTACATACATCATCATACATCTACCTATCTACCCTCATACATACACACGCATAAGACGTACATCTGTTTATATACACAGCTGTGTATATATATATATATATGCATATATATAATATACACAGGTAGAGGTATGTGTCAAATTAACTGCATACTGTGCCTGTCCGTTTGTATCTATGCATGTATATACGGTTGTAGATATGTATGCATATGTGTATATATACATATACAGCAGATACATACTGTCCGGGCCTGGAGCGCACGTCCAAAGGCGCAAGAGAGACCCCGAACTTGCCTGTGACTTGTTGAGGGAACCGTCTGAGGGTCCTGTGCCTCTGGACTTCTGCGCGCCTCTTGGGGAGCGGTGTTGTCTCACAGTCTAACTTTCTCCCTTGTATTGAGCGGCGATCGGGTCTCTTTCTGGATTGACGATCCTCCGCTGCGGTGCTACACGCACCCCTTTCCGTGCAGTGTGCCTTTGGCTGCCGCTATCCGGCACGTATCCTGGCTGGAAGGGGCCTGTGAAACCTGAAGCGCTGCACTTGCATGGCAAAGTTCGCCAGTCGACGTCCGCTTTTCTGGGCCCGCGGCCAGTTGTCTTGTGCCCTCTATTGGCTGGTTTTGCCAAGGAGGGTTCCAACGCATGCCATGGGGACTTAGGACACCGACGAGGCTGTAGGTTCTTTCTTTGTCTTCCCCAGTTTCACGAATTTACGTGCGGGACTCAAGCCTGCAGACAAGAAGAAGAAACATATGCTACTACTATGTAAATACATACATACACACGTACATACACAAAAACACACAGAGATCGATGGAGCTCTTTCTGCCTACTGTCTGTGCGTGGCTTTGCACTGAGCTTCTGGCCTGCTCCTCCCGCTGTTGCTGAGCCTAGCTTCGGCAGAGCCGAAGTCGACTAGCTTTCAATCGAGTCCGATGTGTCTCGTGCTCCACTGCTACACTGGCGCAACCAAAACCTGTCTTTGGCAGAGCTATGGTGGGCAATCAAAGGGGAAAAGGCGCGCCAAAGCCGGCGACCAGGGCAAGGCACCTCGGCGTTTGCACCGTTGGCCGAATGCAGCGAGGCCAGCTCCTCGAGGAGCGTTTTTGAAACGTATACTGAGTTTGCTACATGTCGAGTCATGTAAGTCTTCCTGAAGTTTTGAGGCCGGGGAGTTTTCCAGCATGATCAGGGACCCTGTCAAAATCAGTCTGTCCCAACTGCGCCGCCACGTTGGCACGAGGCGAGAGTGATTCGTCCCTCTCACCACGCGCTCCTCCTTGATGCGCAGCAGCTCCTGGTCCCGCTGTTGACGCTGTCCCTGCACGGCGCTAGCGTCACGAAGCTTTGGCATGCTCAAGGAGGCCCTATATGCCACACCTCCTGGAGGTCCAGAAGTCGCTGCTCTCGCGCTTGGTACTCCTCACCACGGCACAGCCCTGCCCGCCCTGAACCGCCCTGCACTGCCCTGCCCCTCTGCCCTGCTGTGAGTTCGGCTCTCGCGCCTGGTGGAGGCGCTCCTCGCGGCCTGCGACGTCGCGGAGCCGTGCCCGCAGCCGCGTGGGATCGCGCTTCGCCCATCGCAGCCGCGCCTCGCAGCTGCTCTTCTCGCCGCCGAGCTTCTTGATGCCTTAAGTGAGTTGGGAGGGCAAGATGCTCTCTAAACTCATCTGTCAGTTGGAAGCCGGTCCAGACTTGCTCTACAATCTACAACCTCTCACCCGCCCAGACTATATTCGTGAGCGAAAAGGCGCGAAATAAACTGGGCTCCGACCACATTTAGTCAGGGTGCTGCTGATCAAGGAGGCTTTGGAATTCTTCGTGCTGTTGCTCAAGCCGGTGGTGCAGCGAAACGACCTTCCGCAGTGCGGCAGGAGAGGAAGTCAGCTCGACAAGATTTTCAGCAAGAAACTAAGACGCCCTGCTTGCTCCCTCTGCTCATCCAGCCGATTGCCCAGACCTGTCGTCTACTCGACGAATGGCGACAGCAGTGGATCTGGGATGAGTCCAAAAAAGTCATCTTCGGTTCGTTTGCCATTGCCGGACGTCTGCAGCAAACATGGCAAACCATCCGATAAGTCCGAAACGCAGAGCCCGTCGACGGCACCTTCCATTCCACCGAAGGCTTCAGAGCCGATGGAATCCCCCAGCCGGGCACCTTCAACGCAAGGCGGATGGCTGAACCGGCCAGCTGTCAATCAGAGCTCGTCAAGAGAGCTGCTGCTGGCTCTGCCAAAGCCGGCATGTGCGTCTTGGCGCATAATAACCATGGCCATGCAACAATGTCATCGGTAGGACGCAAGCAACCCAATGATTGAAGTGCACAGCAGCATCATGCAACTCCAAATCTGCAGGCTAGAGGCTCTCGTCCGGCGGGGGCGGCGGCAAAGGTGAAAGCCGGGCCTGAGACGCTGCTTGAACACCGGCTGCTCCTCCGCCTATGCATTGAAGTGACGTCCGCAAGGCTCCAACCGATGCCCCCACATCGGATTGCTGCTGATGCCGGATCTGGCACCAGGCATCCGAAAAGCAAACACACTTTCAGCAAATTTACATCAATTGATCTCGCGACAGCCCAAGTCTGCCACGGAGGGCCTGGAAAAGCTCTTGTCGCAGTCCGGCGATCTCTTGCCTGCGACTTCTCAATCCTATTCCTACTTTGCTCCTGCCTTGAAACCCGAGAATCGAGAATCGGAAAGCTTTCTGTATAGCTCGGCCCAGCAATCCATCTCACGCCGTGTATGTCAATCTGGCCGGGCTTGCTGCAACTGCATAGTCTCCTCACGGATGGGCGGGTCAGGCGAAATGTCGCGTCTGTCACATCAAGAAACCGCGACTGGCTTTTCACTGCATGCGACGACGGTAGTCCTCTGCATGTTTCGCTCGCTGCTCAGAAAGATTCTGATGCAAGCGCCTGGGTGGTGCACTGCAGGATTAGAGCCGGAAAATCGCGGGACGATGCCAAGCACTGCGCGCTGTGTCTTGCTGCTGCCTCTGCAGGTGTTCCTTCAGAGACAAGCAACATTAAGTCCTCATCGTGACCACGAAAGCTGATCGGTCCATGCAGCGCGTACAGACCCATTACGGACTCCAAACATCGAAGACCCACCTCTGTCTGGTCCAGGAGCTGCTGAAGTGTTTGCACGGACTCCTGGTTTCAACTGTGCACCTTCCGCTCCCTCGTCCTGCCTCTGCGGTGCGGCCGCGCAATGCGTGCAATTAACGACAGCAGGAGTCTGCAGGGCACGGGTTGTGTGAGCTCCTGTGCCGCCTGTGAGATCTGGGCAACCTCTGCATCGTGCTCCGCACGCAAGGCCTGCGATGCGGGGGCCGTCCAAGGAGCGGAACGCGAAGCAAGACTTGGGCCGAAGCCCTTCGAAGCCCTGCAGGCCTGGCGCAGTTTCGCCATGTCGCCCTCAGCCACTAAGCCCAGCTCCAGCTCGAGCTTCCGAACCTGGCCGCGTGGTCGCATCGCATCGCATGCGTCGCGTGAGGCGCCTTGGAGGGAGGAGAGGGCTGTGCCTTTCACTTGGGGCCTGCTTTCGCTCGCCGGGCCTTGGCACGCTCCTCGGCCAGGGCGCTCTCGCGGTCCGCCTTGGACTTCTGGAGGTCGGACTCCAGGACTGCGATCCTGGCCACTTCACTTCACAGAACTCCTGCTTCTAGTGCAAGCTGGATGCAGCCATGCACCATGCTGGCCTGGCGTCCCTTTCGGAAACTTTGCCTTGAATCTCCTCCAGAGCTTCGATGCTGATCTGGCGAGAGATCAGGCTCCCACACAGACAGAGAGTGCCTTTCTTCTGATTTTTGCAGGCGCACAGACTCTGTACACAATGCCAAGGCCAGTGCCTGCCCTGCCCGGCGGACAGCAGTCGCCGGGGCGGCACCCTGCGCCTTCCAAGGTCCCAAGGTCCCAAGCGCAGCATTGCCCCTTTGCCCGGCTGCCTCGAGAACCTTTGCACGCCATTGCTGCTCCTGATCGCAGGCTGCTGAATCGAAAGGTTTCGGGGAGGATCATCTTCGACAGTTCGTCAAGTCTTTTCTTGCCGCCAAGTGCTACAGTGCTCCTGGTCAGCAAGCTTGGACTCTGCGTTGGCAACCTCACGCTGCAGATTTTGGATCTCCTTCTCGTCCGCCTGACGGTAGAAGGCAGAGCATGACTTGATTTTCTTTAAAAATCACGTGGCCCACATGCCGTCTGTCCCTGCCTGTCGTGCTTTCTCCAGCTGCTGGTGCTGTTCCTGGTGTCGCTTAAGACTCGGACTGACGGCAGATGATTTGCTGCACAACACGGCTGTCCAGGACAAGGACATAGGCGATCCAGTCTGGAGGCATGCTTTACGATACCACTCAGTAGGTCAATAAGTGCAGTTGAGCCGCAAAAAACTCAGGGTGTAATCTAGATTATAATCAAAGTCGAAGCGGGTCTTATGCTCTGCTCGGCACGTCTCCATTCCTGAAAGTGCTCAGCCGCATGTCTTATGATGCGGCGATGCCCCCAGTGGAACCCTTACTACTGACCACACCCTGTGACATCCTGCCTTCACGATTTCCAGGCTCCGCTTGTGCTGCAACTCCTGCCGAGTCTCACGACGCATCTGGGCATGACGCATACGTATTAATTTCCGTTGCCCTACTGCCAAAGTGAAGGACTGCAAAACAAAGGCAATAAAAAATGATGTGGCTGTCGACCCACACTCAGTCCGCATGTCAGTAACGGGATGGAACAGGTGTAGATTCATGCACAAACAACAAGAAAGATACAGCACTAGTTGCAGTATGAAGCGAAGTGACGGACAACATGTTTGACAACATGTCCACTACTAAGTCCTTTGCTTTCAGTTGCTACTGGAAGTGACCTCTCTTCTTCGTTGACGTCCACTGCGATAACTTTCGGATGGCAGGTCCTGCAACTTGGAATCTGCCAGCTTCCTTGGTTGCAACGTGCTACAAGTACCGAGAGAGCATAGATAACTACACCTGCACCCCCGGAAGAAGCAACGGCCTGTCCCTCAGTGCTCAGTGGAAAGACCGTTCGAGGGGCTGTGGTATTCGGTAGCAGACGTTTATTTCACCTGGACAGCTGCACGACCTGGCAAGAACCACGCAGAGAAAAGCAATCCCCAGCAGAATCCTTGACAACAGTGCTTCGTGCTTTAACGTCTCTAAGTGGACGCCGTGATCGCTAGATCGCTGCGCCTCAGGCCCGAATGCTAACCTCTGCAGGGAAAAAGCTACCTACAAACCCCAAAACCACCAAACCACAACCGAAAACGCTGCAGGCAGGAAACTCTCAAGAAACCGACTCTAAGTCCAATCACGAGCCGATCGACCGAGTATCGTCTGCATCAGGTCCAGACTCTCTTGCATTTCCCTTCAACCCCAACCATAGGCCCCCAACCCTACAACGCCAAACCCTCTCTGCTCCCAGGCACTTGGCCATCTCCAGGAGACGCTGCCTCGGCGCCTCGGAGTCTGGGTCCAGAGCCTGTGCAGGAGACGCCAGTTCGACGCGGAAGAGAAGATGGAATCATTTTATGGTGAAACAGTCTTGCAACGCAGTTTGTGCAAGAGCTTGTGAAAACTTTACTGCCGCAGAAGCTGCAACTTCTCTTGTAACCGCTGTGCTTGCGGTGGCATCATGACCATAACCAGCATTGACAAGCAGGTACTGAAACTGCTAGGGCTCTTGCAGCAACTGCTCCTGCTGCTACTAATTACTCCTGCTGCTGCTACTACGCGGACGACGACGAGAACGAGAACTACTACTGTTACTAAAACTCAACTAAACCACCTGCTGTTCTACTACTACGCCGACTACTACGACTACGACTACTACTTCTATAGTACTTCTATAGTACTTCTATAGTACTTCTATAGTACTACTACTACTACTACTACTACTACTACTACTACTACTACTACTACTACTACTACTACTACTACTACCACTACCACTACTACTACTACTGCTACTACTACTACTACTACTACTACTACTACTACTACTACTACTACACCTGAAGGACCTACGCCTGCTCCTGCTCCTGCTACTAGTACTCCTCTTTCGAATTACTACGACTTCCAGCGACACTTGCTAGGCTTATCGCTCGCACCAGGTGCCTTCAGCTCCATCAGCAGCTCCTGAGCTTGTTGTGCTCGAAGTCGGCAGGAGTCCGTCTCGGCCTTCAAGGACGGAGTATAGGGGTCGCCCGCGAGTTCTCCGAGGAAAGCATCTGGGCCTGATTTCGGAGCAGCTCCAAGCGGACTTTCGACAGGCGCTCCTGGCGAGAGAAGAGTCTGAGATGTTAAGTTAGCTGACACAGTACTCTTCGTACTGCCGCTATCATTGCGTCATCTTTCGTCCTGCAATCCATGTCGACTCTAACCGCAGATGTGCAAAACTTAATTCTGAGCGGCGCTTGTATATACCGTCGGACTCTTGAGCATGCTCTCGTTTTGTTCTTATTCCCTCTACTGCTCCTGTAGCTGCTGCTTACTACGTTGTCAACTGCGGTACCCTTCGGCTGGTAGGCTAGTCCGAAACATTCGGAAACAATCTCCTCCAGCTCCATCTTGCGGCTGGAGATCTCCTCAAGCCGCGAGGTCAGCTGCCTTGCCTCCGAGCAGTCTCGTTTCTTCACACCTATCATTATCTTCGCAAGCAGCATAGTCATGTTACTGGCCATTACCAAAACTGGAATATTCTTACCATGGCAAACGCAGCAGTAGCAGTGGCAGTGGCAGTGGCAGTGGCAGTGGCAGTGGCAGTGGCAGCAGCAGCAGGAGAGCGGGAGAAGGAGCAGTAGCGCTAGTACAAGTACAGAAAGGCCAAAAAGTAGTAGCAACGGCAGTCGTGGTGGTGGTGGTGGACGTAGTGGTAGTGGCAGTCGTAAAAGGCGTGGTGGTAGCTGTGGTCGTGGCAGCAGCGGTATAGTGATAGTGACTGGTAGTGGTAGTGGTAGTGGTGGAAGACGGAAAAGCAGCAGCAATAACAACAAGCAAATAAAGCAACCAGTCATGACAAGCTTTGCATCCAGTGCGAACGTAGATTTTCTCTGCACATCAACAAGATCTGTGTATGCTAGTCGACATTGCTGCTGGCAATAACCATGCTAGCTCCGGGAAGCAAAATACTTCTTATACTAGCTGGCGGTGACTACGCTGATGACAATGCTGCTGTTATCCGTAGCTGTAGCTGATACAAGTCAGCGACCTGCAATTGTCTCAAGACAGACCGTTTTCTGCGTAGCTGCTGCGCCTTGTCCACGGGCATCGCAGCTGCGCTCTGCTCCGCGAGCTGCGCAGCCTTTCGCGGGAATTGCGGGGCCCGCTTTCTTCGATCCCTAGCCTGGGGCGTGAAGACAGGACATGCCGAGAATCAGAATGCGTACCGTGGGAGTGTTGCTGGAAAGCATGTAAGTGAGTTGGAGGAGTCACTTGAAAAGCACACTGTCTCTCAAGAAGAATGCTGATCCGAAGCTGCTTGACGCACCGGCCACCCCACCGATCGTTGACGCCTGCGTGGATGCCTCGGTCAGGCGATGCCTCAGGAGCTCCTCGCAGCACGAAGTGAAGCTACTTGAGATGTTGCGGGGAGAGCTCCAGCACTGTGCTCCTCAGTCTGGTCGTGCTCCTGCCGCTCCTGTTCAACCTGACGCAGCGCCAGCTCACCAGGATGCTTGGCAGCGGTGGTGGCGGTGGGTCGTAGCGGTGGTCCACGCACAAGTAGTATTGGTAGCTGTGGTAGTGGTAGCAGTCGTGGCAGTAATAGTAGTAGTGGCAGCAGCAGCAGCAGCAGCAGTAGTAAGTAGCATTGGAATCAGTGGAACGAGTGTCAGCACTATTGCCGGCAAGAGTAGCAGGACAAGCAGCAGCAGAAATAGTCGTGGTAGTGGTGAGTATTCCGACGTGCATATGCGACACAGGCCGCAGACCCTTGCCGGTTCCTTCACCGTGACACCCCATTGTGGATCTGAAGGCCTGCTCCTCATTCTCCAGCAGCTCACGCCGTGCTTGTCGCAAGTCCTGTGTGGCCTCGGTGAAACACAGGCTCCACTCGTTTCTACTGCGTAGTTTGAATCGTAACGCATATGACTCACCCGAAACTGCCCGGACAACACCAACGACGAGTCGGAGCTGAATGGAGATGAGTTTACTGCAACAGCCACCCCTGAAACTCTTTGTGGGGTCGCGCTTGTTGGTGGTGTCAATTGCTTGGGTGAAGGATAATGCTCAGCCGTGTAGATGGGACACGACCCATGGGCATCCGTGAAGGACATGGCTGACAAGTGGCTGTTTGCAGCTGTCGCTGCACATTGCCCTTCTCCCACTGACAAAGCAACAGCCTGTACTGCAGCTTGCCAACAGTGTTGGCGACCTCGCGAGACATTGAATGGGCTACACGGTACATTGGCTCTGCTGCGGCCTTCTGGGAAGCGAGGGCAGTGACAGTTTCATAGCGCGGTCAGGTGGCCTCATCGCCCGCTTGTAGCATCTTCACCGACTCCTGGCGACATGTGCCAGGCACTTCCAGTGCTTCGACCGGGACTGGCCGAGCCTGCAGGTTCCTCACCTCCTGCTGTCGACGCTTCACCAGCTGCTCGTAGCTCTCTGCCTCAGGGGCGCCACGAGGGAAGGGGAACTTCAGCGGCAGGTCTTCTCCGTCTCCGTCTCGCCTGGGCAGCGCAGACCCGGGCCAGATCCTCACAGGACAATGGACATTGCCCTAGTGGGGACGGCTGCCCCTGCCCCTGGCCGTGAAGCGGACACCTCGCCTTGGACTGCTTCAACGCTAAGCTGGACCTTGTGACAACAACTCGACGCTGAACATAAACACTCCGCTGATTCCGACGGAACTGCAACTCGAACCACCAGTCATTCAGTGCATCGGCCAGCCGAAAACACTGCCAACATCCTCCTCTGAGAACTCCACTGGTCCACCTGAAACTTCAGCTCCTGCAGCGAGGCGTGACATGCCGACCAGGTTTCGCCATGAGACGCGCGAGGCACGTTCATTGAGTGCTCCGGTGCTCCTCGAGCTGTCGCAGCTTGGGCTCCACCTCCGCCTTGGGCAGCGAGGCATTGAGCTGTGCCTCAGCGCAGAAACATGGCAGGCGATCATTTCCTGCATCTCTGGGGCTAGCGGCTCGGATGCAGGCACTGTCCGCGGTAACATGTCTGTCTGTTGGCAAAGGGTTGGTTCTAAGATTCTACTACTTGGTTAAATTTCGCTGCTGCCGGGTAACCATCAGATTCACCTTGCTTCCACGCTCCTCATAGAGCTCGGACTCCAGGCGCTCCACCAAGTGATCCAGCTCCCCCACCTCTTATAGCCGTCATAGCACCCCAAGTGGCGATGCCCCCGCTTGAATTTGTCGGAAGTAATCTTGTAGAGAGAACAGCCTTCTGTGGAGCTACCAGCTGCCACTGGCCCCTTGCCTGACGCTGCAACTCCTTCGCAATGCGATCCTTTGTGCGAACCTCCTGGCAAAGATTTTCCGACTATGCGTGCAGTACTTACGACGATCACCCGCCCAATCCGTGCATTCGGCCGAAACTGCACAGGCGAACTCAAAAAGAACACAGTGTAAAGAGGCGCCCATTTCATGGCTGGCCTGCTCCAGCACCACACACCGCCTCGCCATGTCGCTTGTGAGGCTATTGCACTACAAGAGATCCTGGTGCATAGACCTGTGGCAAACCTGTGTCATAAGTGCTAGGCTGGGAGGAAAACCTGAACTTCCAAATACCCCAAGACATGGTGCTCAGGCCTGTTTGCGGCCGACTCTCGCGCCTGCGCCGCATGGCAGCGGGCCTTTGGAGAGTTTGGAGACCCGTGCGAACATGATGAATACGATAGCCGTTCCTGCGAGCTGTCACTTCCGTGGTTGCCACCACCATCACCATGTCCGATACTACTAATCGCCAGTTGCCATGGACACCCGCACAATGCACCAGCAACGGTTGACGTGTAAGCGCGCTGGCAAAAAAAATAACAGGTTTAATGAAGACCTGCATATTCACACGGCTACAACGCTCTGCGCCACAAGGCACACGAGTCCTGCCAGCACCCCTAGCAAGACTTTAGAAATGCAAAGCTCGGAGTCAGTCGAAGGAAGCCTCCAGATCTGCCGGTGGGGAGGGCGGTGCGGGCACCACCAGGGCCTGCCAGGGAATCGATGCAGCGAACGAACACGAGTCTCAGGGTTTGCAGGCTTGTGAAAGAAGCACGACATTGTCTCGGCCACCGTGCGTGTGGCTGTGGTGCTCTGTGGTGCGTCTGCTGCGCCGCTCCGCCTCGGGAGGCCGCAGTTGCAGCTGTGCTCGGCCGAGTCCTTTCTCCAGCCGCTGCGCAAAATCCTCAGCAAACAGACCCCCCAGCCGCCCCCGGACTGTGTTGCAATTGAAACTCTGATTTCATGCCTGTGCGTCTTTAGACAGAGCAGAGAATGACAAACCCGCGAGCCTGGTAAACGATGCGAAGTTTCTGCAGGCGGAGACGGAACTCTGGCTCCTGGCGTGCTGAAGTGGAAGGCCGAAACCCGTACTGACAACCGGAAATGACTCGACGACTCGTTCAAGGCTAAAGGGCCCAAGCCATGACGGCGCCTGGGCATCCCCAGGGTTCGGGAGCTGCACTGCCGGCAGCACTTCCTCGAGGCTCCGGGCCTAGGCTCGGCCAACGGTAGGACGATGGAACTCCCTGCATCTCAAGGCACCCAAAACAACATCCCTTACGAAAGGCTCAAGCGACGTGGCGGTGCGGTGGATTTACAACGAAACCAGCATTGCTGTTTTTCTCTGTAATACCAATGCAATGCACGCACTTCAGAATTTCATCGTCATTGGGGCCCGAAAAGTCAACAGCTATACTAGTCGTCACAGCCGATGCTGCTGCACCGGAAAAGGCAGGAGGATCTCTTCGGGCAAGCTCCCCCGTGCCAATGAAGGTGTAAGAAAAAACAGTTGCTGATCGCACGGTTCAGCAGTCTGCCTTGTCTAGAGTCTAGACGAGCCATGGCACGTCGACTCCAAGCCATTGCAGCACTCTCCGCAGACTACGAAGAGGCAGTTGATTTGCCGGGACCTCGCAGGAACACCAAAGACGCAAAGAGAGTTTGGGCTGAACGGGCTTTCCAACGAAGTGAAGAAGCGGATGCGATTGACTACACCGAATTACAATCCTGAATGCCACGTCACACTCACAAACCTGCGGACCTCGTAGGATGCCAGAACCGACAAGGCGTCGGCAGCTGCTAGGTCCCCCTGAGACAGTGTCGTTCATTCCAGGGTTGAAGCATCCAAACAGATGCCGCGAGACGGGAGCAAAAAGCTTCTTCCGGTGCAAGATCACTCAATCTATCTTGAATTCGTTTGGCAGGCCAGATGGCGTCTGCCCCTCCAAATGGCTACGTTCAACGAAGTGCAAGCACCTTCGGAAAGTTCCTGTAAGTGCGAAGAGGACAACATTCGGGCTCGGGGCGCCTGGAGCTTTGAGCTGCAGACGATTCAAAAATCGGGAAACTGTTGGAAGAACAGGCACGCCAAATGCGTACCTACACTTGGACGGACAGAGTCCCTTCCAGGTCCAGGCGCTGTCGGGCCCCGGGGCCGCCTGGCCCTGCTGGGCCTGCTGGGCCTGCTTGCAAAGCTTCAAGGAGGAAGTCCGGAGCACCGTTCTCGTGGGCCAAATCTGCAGCCGTCTTGCCACGGATGTTTTTCAAGTCAAGGCGAGCACCAGCAGCGATGAGGGCTGCTGCTGCATCAAAGCAGCCACATATGATGCAACACATCAAGGGGCTGGCTCTGGAATGATGCATCGCGTAGAAGCTCACCTCAAGGGCACACACAAGTCGCTTTCAAGCACTGGACAAAAGGGGAGTCAGCAACCTGCATCAAGCTTGAAGATCAGGCGACACGTGTGAGCCGAGCTGCAGCTGTAGGGCTCCAGCGATGTCGCCAGCTGAAATAAGTGAAGGCCATGCCGAGCGGACTAAAACGCGGTAGGACCAGCTGTTGGTTGATGTCGGCTCCCTTGCGGATAAGCGCACTGACCACATCCACGGAGACACCCGCAAACAGGATGCAGTAGTGCAGCGCAAAGTTGATCTCCGATTGAGGTGCATCGGAGAGAAGATACTCAATGACATCTTCAGAACCGCTGCCAGTACCTGCACCTCCGGCAAGCATGCGAGGAGAGTGCTGCAGCTTGTTGACTACGTCCACGTTAGCACCTGCATCACGCAAAATCTGAATAGCTTCAACGTTGTGGTTGACGCAAGCGTAGTGCATCGGTGTGGACGTGAAGCCATCTGTGGCGTTAGCATCTGCCTTGCGTTCCAGTAGTAGCCTCAAGGCTCCATGATGCCGCAAGAACACGCACATGGTCAGCAGAGTGGCCCCTGATGTCATGAACAGCTTCGGGTCACTCTTGGTGATTGAATCTCTGGGGTCTGCCTTCTTCTCCACAAGCGATGAAAGGAGCATCGCATTTCCCCCAAGCGCTGCGTAGCAGATGGGTGTCCATCCAGCTTCGTCACGGTCTGACACGTCTCGGAAGCCGTTTTGGTACATGAAACTCTCGCAAAAAAAGGTGGCGGGATCCATGCTATCACTCTTGAAACCCGGAATGATGTCGTCCATCGGCTCAACAGGAAGATTCCTAAAGTGAACTCGCTGCAGATTCAGAAAAACACGGTAGTTGTGGAGATTGCCGCGTCTCAAGTAATACACCAATTTGTTCTGGAATATCCTTTTGACAATCGCGGCAGCTTTTGCCCGATCTGACTCCACGGTGAACTCTCCTTCACCAACAGGTTCTCGAATGTATTCATACGGCAAAGTGAGGGTCTGGCACTTGGCGCTTTGAATCTCGATCAACTGCCGATTCTCCGCCACACTCAACTGGCTCGCGAGGCGTTCTAATCCTTGCTTATGTAATAACCGGGCCCGAAAAAGGCTCAAGCTTTCTAAGATAGACCAAATAAATAAGGCACAACCAGCAAAGTTCTGCCACTGGCTATTTAAGAGTCTGCACCATGCACGTGTGGCCCACGTCCTGTTTCTGGTCGCTGTTTGGTAAAAGGTAAACAGTTTCCGTCACAATTACACGAGCTCTTTATGACCCCAGACGGGAACCTGGAAACCCGGCAGGTGCTGAACCAAGCTCAAGGCCCTCTCCAGTTACCTGCTTGAAGCCGTAGTCCAAGGTGCACACACGAAACGCTTCTTGACACAGGTGGATGATAGCAGATCGTAGAAGGATGACAGACGCAACAGCGCAGGATGAATCTTCGCGGGGCGACAGACGCCAAGAAAATGAACGCTGGCGGGCACGCGAGCGCCGAAGAGAAAACCTTTAGTTCTCCAACCTTAACTTTTATGTGCGCCAACAGTTCCCTGAGGTTCACACAGCGTTGCAAGGCCAAAATGTCTGGATTGCAGGAACACTGTGGTTTGGTGGTGATCCCCATACACCTTGCAAGATATGAGGGTGGAAAAGGGGCACCAATGGGGAAGCAGTGAGGGATGTGGTCATTGTGTGTCTGCGGTTCTGATATATATATATATATATGTGTATGTATACATGAACATCGATCGACCACGATCGAACCCTCTCTGAGCAACTGAACAGTCGCACACTGTATCTTGCTGCGACCGCAACGAATGGGCAGGACGAACAGTCTCAAACCGAACAATTCCGTAATGCAACCAACCGTTCGTACGATTTACTCGGTCTACATTAGCTCAGTGTGCTTATTGAGTATATGTTACGGAATACAAAAAACTACGCATGTCATATGTCCTGCATATGCAAAGCAAAAAATAGAAAAGTTCTGTCTTGCTGCGGCAATCGTTGTTTGTCGGATGTTCACGGGTGTGCGCGCTTGTACGCATAATTATGGGGCTCCTCGGCCCGTCTGGATATGGGTTTTGCATCTTTCCTGGCTTAGCTTGATTCTTCGCTATGCCGTGGTAGATGCTGGGGAACTTGTTCAGAAGGATAGCTGCGCTGGTATAGCTATTGTGAAGATCCATGCCGTGTGTGTGTGTGTGTGTGTGTGTGTGTGTGTGTGTGTGTGTGTGTGTGTGTGTGTGTGTGTGTGTGTGTGTGTGTGTGTGTGTGTGTGTGTGTGTGTGTGTGTGTGTGTGTGTGTGTGTGTGTGTGTGTGTGTGTGTGTGTGTGTGTGTGTGTGTGTGTGTGTGTGTGTGTGTGTGTGTGTGTGTGTGTGTGTGTGTGTGTGTGTGTGTGTGTGTGTGTGTGTGTGTGTGTGTGTGTGTGTGTGTGTGTGTGTGTGTGTGTGTGTGTGGTGTGTGTGTGTGTGTGTGTGTGTGTGTGTGTGTGTGTGTGTGTGTGTGTGTGTGTGTGTGTGTGGGTGTGTGTGGGTGTGTGTGGTGTGGTGGTGTGTGGGGTGTGTGTGTGGTGTGTGGGTGTGTGTGTGTGGGTGTGGGTTGTGGGTGTGGGGGGGGTGTGGGTGGGGGTGGGTGGTGGGGTGGGGTGGGTGGGGGTGGGTGGGTGTGTGGGTGGGTGGGTGGGGTGGGGGTGTGTGGGTGTGGGGTGTGGGTGTGGTGTGGGTGTGGGTGGGGGTGTGGGTGTGGGTGTGGGTGTGGGTGTGGGTG
>CAJNDT010000389.1:0-132500 GCA_905221615.1 Symbiodinium sp. CCMP2592 | reverse complement strand
CATTGTAGAAGCTTCCACGCGAAACACCTGGCTTTCAGAATCCCATTGCACCTTCTGCAGGGACTTTCTGCAACGTGGACAGGACATGAGCGTGACGACGGGGAAGTAAATCCTTGCACATGGTCCGCAGTGCTGCGCCAAGAGCGGATTGCCGTCGGCGGGGGCCCAGACAGCGGCCAGCTGCCTTTCTGGCTTGATGCTGGAACCAGGCGGCGTCTGGAAAATCACGAGCTGGGAGGTACGCTCCTCCCACTCGGAAGCATCAAGCAGCTCGTCGTCCACTGCATCCGCACCGGCCTGTGCAAGGGCCTTCTTCGCGGCCTCGTGCTGCTCAAGGAACGGACGCTTCTCCGCTGGGTTCAAGCCTTTCCAAAGGCCCGCGGCATACTTGTTGCGCTCGCTCACTGTGCTGGCCCTGCAGGCAAAGTCCACGGAGGCCATGAAAAAGTGGAAGGCACTCTTCGCCCTTCGAAACTTCTTCTTGTCTGCCTTCGGCCTGTTCAAGAGGACACGTAAAACGAAGACGACCAAATGCCAGACCTGGCCTGGCGTCATCCTCTTTCTCCGAAGCTTCAGCCTCTCGTTCCGGGAGCTCCTCCGACAGCAGGCAGCATCCGAGTCCAGAAAGTGAATTGCATGAGGAAATGTGCGATCATTTGTCCTCCGGGGCTTCTGGCTCGTCAGGAACCATGTCGTGCGGGAAATACACGAAGGATTTTTTTTTTCTTTTCGATCACAAGCTTCTTCTGCACGAGATCTGCAAGGACCTCCCGGCGCTCATGTCATGCCCCTCAGGCTTCCAACACGAAAGGCCGGCCTGGCCTTGGCCGCCAGCTCCCGCCTCAAGGCAGTCGACTTCGCAACCCGGCTGCTTGCTGCACCCGGGCTTCGACGCAGCTCCAGATAGACACTCCTGGTAAAAGGCATGAACAGCTCACACAGGAAACAAAGAACAACACCACTTTGGCTCGCCTGTGCTTGTCAGGCAAATCGTCGATTGGGTCGTGGTCGGCCCTCCGCGCTCTCCCTGCAAAAGCTAGTTTAGGGCAACGTCAACATGGTTCGAAGTAGGTTCTCCTACGAGCTGTGAGACCCCCAGACTCCAACCTGTTCCAGACTAAAGCAGTATTCCACCCCAACAACCCTGTAAACCAAAACTGTTGAAAAGATTGAAGAGCGTAACAACCCGCAAAAGGCCTTAGACGAGGATGCTGGCGGTTTTGACCCTAGACATTGACGGGACAGCAGTTTGGACTACAATGCGAGATCCAGCAATCCAGCCTGAAAGCCGAGTAAAAAAAACTGACGCGAAATCCTGCAATCCAGTCAAAACCATTAAAAACCCCGTTGACATCTGTTTGGACTAGGATTTTGGCGCGAAATCCAGCAATCCAGCCAATAAGCAAGACAGCACTCATACAGTACCCCCAGAAGCCTCACGGAATTCGTAATGCATCTAATTCGAGACAGCCTCGGCTGCCGCTTTCTCAGCTGCCTTCTTTTTTGACTTTGGCTCCTGCTCACAAGTTTGGACGGACAAGCAAAGCCCCCAAGCGCTTCCAGGCATTGCGTACACTGAGATGCTAATTAACACTATCGTGCCCTTGCCGATATGAGCGTGGAGGCCTTGCCCGCCTTCTCCTTTGCTCGCACTTCGGGCTTTGGCTCCTGCACACCATTTTGAATGGGGGTCTCACCCCTTCATGTCCTTGAAGCTGGCTTCGGGAACGACGGGCGACACCCAGCAGTCTAGCCGAAAAAACTGTCAATGAATCCGTTGATAGGAGTTTTGGCTTCTCGTTGTCAAGTCCCAGAAGTCTCACGGAATTCGTAATGCATCTAATTTGAGACAGCCTCGGCTGCCGCTTTCCCAGCTGTCTTCTTTTTTGACTTTGGATCCTGCTCACAAGTTTGGACGGACAAGCACAGCCCCCAAGCGTACCCAGGCATTGGAAACATCGTGCCCAGGCCGACAAAAGCGTGGAAGCCTTGGCCACCTTCTCCTTTGCTCGCGCTCTGGGCTTGGGCTCCTGCACGCAGGTTTGAAAGACTCCGGGGGCTTGAAGCTGGCTTCTGAAACGACGAGCGAAAAAGAAACTAAGCGCAACCTTGGCCAAGTTCCGTTTCTTCTTTGCTTTTTCGGCTATTGGCTTTGGCTCATCCTGCACATGAAAGTGTTTCGAGATCTAAGCAGAGTCTAGCAACAAAAGACTCGCAGTTCACCTGGGTAGTAAGTGGTACTATGCTGCTCGTTGTGCACTGGATTCTTGCTCTCTAGAAAATTCTTGTATGCCTCTGGAGCACGCGGATCTGCATCGGCAGCTTCTGCGAAGGACTCGCGCACAGAGTCAGCCGCCTCGTTTCAAAAGTACAACAGCTGCTGGACTACCCACTGCGAATGCCTCTGGGGCGTGTGCCTCTGGAGCACGCAGATCTGCATCGGCAGTTTCTACGCAGGACTCGCGCACGGGGTCAGCCGCCTCGTTTCCAAAGCACAACAGCTGCTGGAACACCCACTGCGAAAGTTTGTAAGGCTGCTCAACACGAGCTGGCACTACAGCAAATCTCGCCTCGCGGCTGTCCTTGTTCGGGTGGTCTCTAGCCACCAAGTCCCAATGCCCACATCCATTTTTCCACGAAAAATGAATGTGGACTGCCGTGGTTGCTCCATTGGGTCCGAACACGCGGTCTTCATAAGCCAAGCCCTCGACGCCATGCTTCTGCGCGATGGCCAGCGCCTGAGACACAGCGCTGGGCTTCACAAAAAGGCAAGTCAATCGACGGAGCGCCTGGCCTGCGGATCGCAAGAGCTTCGAATGGATATCTGCAGCGTGTGCGCAATCCATTCCACGTCCTGACCGCACACAGCGTGAATGTCTACATCCCCTGAAGCATGACAACCAGAGACTGCATCCTGCAGTTCGAAGAACTTCTCTTTCTGGACGCGCTCGATCGCCTCCAGTAAGCATGCATGTGTGTGTTGAAAAGCGAACACTTTGCGATCTGCCTCTGCGCGGCTCGGGTGCTGCAGCAACGCATTCTCGCAGGTCTTTTGCAGCAAGACTGTGGCGAGGCTGCTTTCTGCAAGGACTTGCTCCCTCGCAAGCGGGTATCCAACTTCGGACCTCGCAGACGGGGTTTAGGCTGGAGGATGTTACAGTTCAGGCTCTGCAGTTCTGCTTGCGGATTTGCTGGAACTTTGAATCCAAGTGTCCGGGGCACTGCTAAATAAGCAGCTTCATCGCGCCCAGCAATGATGGAATGCCATCCACACAAGCCATCAGGTGTGATGGGAATCAAATTCCATCCTTGCGGGGCCGTGACCAGCTGAAGCTTTGCCTGCACACATCAGGATTCGGAGCCCCTTTCATGCATTAACCCGTTGGAAGCTTGCCCGGCAATCCTCTTTCGAAGGAGAGGAGGTAAGGTCTATTGGCGTGTCCGTCAACTCGACAACTTCCTGCACCTGCACGGGTGCGAATCCGCCCGATCAAACCTTAGGGGCTTCTGGAGGTTGCGAAGCTCAAAAAAAACCCTATCACAAATCCCTTGCAATCCAGTCCAAAAGCCTGGTCAAAAAAACGTTGAAATCATCCAGCCCAAAAATCAAGAAAAAACTTGGACAGCAGTTTTGACTAGGATTCTGGCCCGAAATCCAGCAATCCAGCCCAAAAGCCTAGTCAAAAAAACCTGCCGACGCGAAATCCAGCCATCCAGCCAAAAAGCCAAGCAAAAACCTGGACAGCAGTTTTGATTAGGATTTTGGCGCGAAATCCAATCCAGCCCAGCAACCTAGTCAAAAGCCTAATGACAGCAGTTTTGACTAGGATTCTGGCCCGAAATCCAGCAATCCAGCCCAAAAGCCTAGTCAAAAAAAAACTGCCGACGAGAAATCCAGCCATCCAGCCAAAAAGCCAAGCAAAAACCTGGACAGCAGTTTTGACTAGGATTCTGGCCTTGACGCGAAATCCAGCCAATAAAGCCAATCAAAAAACCATTGACAGCAGTTTTGACTAGGATTTTGGCCCGAAATCCAGCAATGCAGCCCAAAAGCCTAGTCAAAAGCCTGATGACAGCAGTTTTGACTAGGATTTTGGCCCGAAATCCAGCAATCCAGCCCAAAAGCCTAGTCAAAAAATCATTGAAAGGAGCGAATTCTCTCATTTCCCACTGCGGAAGCACAGTAACACAATTCGTACTTGCAGGCCTGCCAGATTGCATCCCCTTCAACCAGCAGTCCTGCATGGACTGCTGCAAAAGAATAACCGAAGCATGCGGTGATACATCGAAACCAGCCTTCGGCTCCGAGTTGAAGCTTTTGAGGCTTTCCCACAAACGCCTCCTGATTGAACAAGTGTTCCATTCAAGCGGCCGCGGCCCGCACGAAAAATGAGTAGTGGCATGCAGCACTTATCGCAGCACGACTGGCCATTGGCTGTGGAGGCCTGTTGCTTTGCGTCTTTACCATCCGTCCCGCCTGGATTCTTGCTGAAAATACAAATAACATGCCATGCCATGCTTTGGGAGAACCTGCCTTCGTGGCCCTGCTCAGCCTCTTGAGGCTTGTCCTCAAGCGGTTCCTGATTGACCTCCGGACGACAGATTACCATGTAAAGACGCTGTCAAATTCGAGTGGGTGGCCTCGTCCTGCACCGGAGCAGCTGCACCCCGGCCTGTCGGGAAGTGATTGCAAACAGGATAGTAGTTCCTTCAAGAGCACTGCCTGCAAGCCCGTCGGGCTCCTGTGCTGTGGGGTCTGACGGCGCATCTTTCTTGCCTGCCCGTCACGATTTGTCTAGACATGGGAACGATCGTCTTCCTGAACAAAGCCTGCCGCACTCCCGTTGGAATCTGACTTTCTTCCTGCCGGGAATGCTTTGCACAAATGGAGCATGCCGCATGTTCCTGCACACAAGCCCGCCACGTGTCCTCGCTTGGAGTCTAAAGGGCTTCTCACACGTACACGGCTGGAGTCTTGAGGTCCACAGCCGGAGTCCGAAGAGCTTCGCTTTCTTCCCATGGAAACAAGTGCTGAGTGGTTAACACCAGGAGCACTGGACGGAACTACTTACTCCTACTGTGCTCACAGTCTACTGTTGCTCCGCAATCCGCGCCACATGTGTGCCCTCGATCTGTGCCTGGGGGTCCGAAGCCAAGCTGACAGCTGAGGCAAGGCACACATGCAGCCAAACAAGTGCACAGTGCTGCACCAAGAGCGCAGCAAGGGTAGTCGGGTGATGTGATTCACTATTCACATCGCTGCAGCATCCCTGAACGCTTCGAGCTGTGTACATCCAGAGCCGCTCAGTTCAAGTCTCGAGCACCTGCGCACACAGTCAGACATGCCGGCACAGGGCTGAGCTATGCGGAATCTCCTGCAGCACGCTTCCTCCTCATGTGCAACGCAAAGCGACCCAAGACCTGTCGTATCGAGACCCAAACTTCCCACAGCCAAGGCCTAAATCTAGGAGTCGCCCGCCTGAAGCTCCTGTGACTTCAAAACCCCTAATTCAGGAACATATCGTAATTTTATACTAGGAACCCATATATGGCGTAAGGTATGATACTTAATTAAGCGGTCTCTGGGGCTCGAAACTTCACAGGTGGAACACTCGCAAGGCTTACCTCATTTGTGTCACAGCTGTGAGGTCTGGTGCGCATCGTCTGCATCGACGGCTCTCTTGCCTCTGGCACATCAAAGAAGCCCGCGATGCTCGGGAAGCATAAGCACACGTAAGTGCAAAAGTCAGCGAAAAAGGCAAAGCGGAACCATGCCCTAGCAATGATTCCGCCCCGCCTGCTGGACCGGCACATCCTCCTCGTCCCTAAAACATGGGAAATTGCAAAAAACAAACTCTCCCCGGTTGTTTGGAGCCTGCCATCACCTGCGAAGGCGTGCCCGCGGAGCCTGTGCTTCTTCAGACCTGCTACGTCTGCCAGCTCTGACTACGTCCTGCTGTGCAGGCGGGATCTGCTGACCGACATGCGTCTTCTTGTCCCAAAACTGCTCGCAGGCATACTGGTGGACACAATGTCCTCGCCACGCATGGGCCCAGCATGTACACCTGATATCGTACGATCCATCGGCCTCCGTCAGGCACCACACTAGACACCATGTCTGCCACAGTTGCTCATACTGCTCTTTGTCAAAGAAAGGGCCGTCGTCATTCTCCTGGTACAGCAAGCCGTCAGCTTGCAGCAAGTTCTGTAGATCCGTTACCTTCTTCGTGCGCAGCTGGGCGCGCATTTTCTGCAAAGTGCCAGGGGGTATTTGCCTTGGGTGACCAATGGCCATGGCAACATACTGAGCGTTTCCTGAAGCCCATGTCTCATGGGGGAATCGCCGTCTGCAGCTCCGCATCTTGTGCAAAATGAGCTCGATGCTAGCGAAGGCGACGACATGACCTCCAGCAGGCATGCGAAGGTTGGCACCTTCGTGGTACATCCACTGGTCAGGACAGCTTGGCCGGCCCAGGCGAACGTCGCCCATCATAGAAATAGGCTCGTTGCTGGCCTCATCCACAGGGCTCAGGGGAGCCAGCCATGTAGGCAAACACTTCTCCAGGGCAAGGATCACATCCTCATGTTTTCGAATTTCTCCCTGGCTGCGCAAATCTCTTTTCAACTTTGAATTGGCGGCCTCAGCTGTCTGTTGCGAGGATGGATGACCCACGCTGTGCAAACCCTTGCAAGATCCCAGGCCGGACCACCAGAGGGCTGTGAAGAGCCTTGCAACGCCATATGTTTCCATCGGCACATCTCTCCAGCACAGGTACTCCTTCTCCCAATATGAAGCCCACCGGTTTTCCAACCAGACTCGGCGAATGCGGTCCAGGATCACGGTCAGAAATACATGTAGCATGGACTCGGTCGGGACAAAAAGAAGACAGCGTACCAGCGCAAGCGCGGCCCATATTGGCCGATTGACCAAGTGCGGTGGCCTAGCCTTGGCTTTGGCCTTGGGCTTGGCCTGGGCTCGTGCTCTCCCGCGACCGGCGGCCTTGGGGGCGGCCTGCCGGGGAGGCCTGGTGCCAGCGGACTGATTGGACTTCAAATTCCGCCGCATGTGCTCTACTCCACAACGGAGCTGAATGCGTGGAAAGGTAGAGGCAGAGGCAATTCTGGATCCGTCGAACCAATCTAAGCTGATGCTCGAGGGCTTTGGCAATCCTCGAGCGGCCAACCCGTCTCGAAGCGCGACAAGCATGCGGCCGTAGATGGTCCCATCCTCACTGCGACTGCACGACATAACCATTGGCCAGAAGGACTTCCGAGAGGTCTGCTGCAAGCGCCTGTGCACTCGAAGACCTTAGCCGCTTGAGAAACAACTGATCTGTGCGCAGCCGTCAGCCTGGGGTCAACAAGGGCTCTAGACAATTGTTGAACCAATGCCGGTCGAGGTGCACAGCACTCCGTAGGAGTAACCCATGATCGCTAAGCGAAACGTGAAGTCACTCGTGACATGGATTGCATCTGGGTGCCGGCTGTGCAAGTCCCTTGCAGCCTCGAAAAAGCCAGTCAGCCGCACCACCAGTGAAAAGGCGTCCTGAGGGCGAAAATGAAAACCCTTACCCGTGCTGCTAACTCCTCATGCGAAGCACCCGGCCTAGAAGTGTAGGCAAACTCGAGCTTCTCCGTGTCTCGGGTAGCAGCAAAAGCTTCGAACGTGTCCTGGGACTCTGTCCACTCGCGGGTCCCTGCCCCATATTTGCTTTTGTGGTTCCGGAGGATCGTGCGAATACGCGCCCGGGGGATGCCCGGGCCCATGCGAATTGCAACCGCAGCTGTGGTGGCTTTGCGGCTGGTGACCAAGAGAGTCTCTGCTGCCTTCAAAACCTGTTCTCTTTCGCCAACTGTAATCTCACCATCTTTGTGTTTCTTGGCTTTGCGCGCCTTTTGGGGCTCGCCATGACAAGCGCCGGCGCTTTGCACTGAGAGCTCAAAAATGCCGACCCGCGCCCAGCATCCAGTGAAGGCAAAGACCCTGCCGGCTCCCTGGACGCACATAGCACAGCGGTGGCAGCGAGCCGTGCACCGCCAATCGTCTCGCGGCAGCTGCCGGGGTGTGGATATGTTTCCGAGCGTGACATCATTTGTAGAGGCCCAAAGTCTAGCAGCAGCTCTCAATACGTTTTTGATAAAGTCCTTTGGTAAACGGTCTGCCGAATACGAGACACGCTCCAATTCTTGGAATTGCAAGCTTCGTCTCGCCGGACGGGCAGGATTTGGATCTTCTTCTTCAACAGGCAGGGCTGGTTCCATGGCCGTGTGGGCACGACGTGTGTCTCACGAAGCTCACAATAAATTGATCCAAAAGTATGAAGCTACTGCAAACCCCATGGCCATGTCCTTCCTTGCCCTGACTTTCAGCCTAGACCCGTATTGGGTTCCAAGCCCCCGAATGCTGATTGGTTGCTGTGATTCCTGCTGACTCGCTCGTGCCGGGGGCTTCGGGTCTGTAGTGCTCATGCCGGACTCTGTATGACCGGGCTACCAGCGCACTTGCCAGACACTAGAGATGCTTCCAGCCTGTAGCACCCTGATCGGCCGCAAGGCTTCGAGGCCTTCCGGGCAGCGCAAGGGTACAGGGGTTGGGAACTTCATGTGCGTTGAGGTTTAGGCTGCTTAGTCGGAATACCACAAAGGGCTTAGGACTTAGGGCCTAAGGTTGTCTGGGGAAGGGAACAAAATGCGTGTCTCCGGCCCTCTGTCAAGCGGCGGTGATCATCAATGCCAGCTGCGTCAGCTGCCGAAAGAAGCGAAATACTCTGAAGACTCCTTCGTACGAGCAGCATGACCGGCCAGGGGGGCTCACGCCGTAACAGACTCACTCCAAGCTTCGGATAATGCAGAGGGTCTTCAACATCTTCACCGTGTCGAAACCATTTGCGCCGGCACCCATGGCTCCTTGTGGCAGGGCAACGGGCTGGCAGCACAGGCAGACCAAGAGCAGAGGGCAGACCCAGAGCTCTGTTGCTTTCGAGCGTCTCACCACCACAATGTCAAAGACCAGCACGAGGTCGAAGAAATTCCTTAGATCGCCATCGAAGCAGTCCGCTTCCTTCCCTCTGCCACGGCAACCGAGCTGACTTGACTGCAGCACGGCTGCCACAATCGCATATCCAAATCCGTAAACCAGCTGGCCTGCTGAACAAGCGGTGAGAACATTCAGCTGGCACACAAGCGAGAGACGCCCAAGACGATGCCAGATGGCAGCATGAGGGGGGCCTGGTGCGCCCCGATCCGCAAAGTCAGCTCCTTAGCAGCTATTCAGAGCCGCTTGCATGAAATGAAGCGTGCAAGCGACGACACCGCCAAACAGCTAGCACATTCTTGTGCGACGTTTACCCTCGAGATCCTGGTCCAAAAACTCACATGGAGAGGTGCGACAATGAAATAAGCGGTGCAGAGCTGACTCACCAACTCCACACCTCACCCTAAACCCTAAACCCTTCTAAGCAGAAGCCAAGCCTGTGTGCTCCAGCGTCAGCACATGCGCTGGTTCCATGCACCCAAGGGGCAGCGGAGGAGCATTACATTGGTGAAGTGCATGTACACTTGGAAATTATTGGCTTATCAGTTCGCAGCGCTCCAGCAACGAACGAGATGAGCACGGAACCCACAGTAGTTCTTTTTTGGGGTCATATGTAGAATCCTATAAGGTAATCCCAAAAAGGAACTACAACACGCTCGAGCAGCAGTGCCAGCAGGGCAATGGGCGATGTCATGTGTAAGACAAAAACGAGTCGTGGTTAGTGGGTGTGCGGCGCAGTTAGCAAGACAGCGTCTTGGTTATGACGTGGCTTTGTGCGTGTGTGGGTGCGTGTGTGGGTGCGTGTGTGGGTGCGTGTGTGGGTGCGTGTGTGGGTGCGTGTGTGGGTGCGTGTGTGGGTGCGTGTGTGGGTGCGTGTGTGTGTGTGTGTGTGTGTGTGTGTGTGTGTGTGTGTGTGTGTGTGTGTGTGTGTGTGTGTGTGTGTGTGTGTGTGTGTGTGTGTGTGTGTGTGTGTGTGTGTGTGTGTGTGGGTGTGTGGTGTGTGTGTGTGTGTGGGTGTGTGTGGGTGGGTGCGTGGGTGGGTGGGTGGGTGGGTGTGTGGGTGGGTGTGTGGGTGGGTGTGTGTGTGTGTGTGTGTGTGTGTGCGTGTGTGCGGGCGGGCGGGCGGGCGGGCGGGCGGGCGGGCGTGCGTGTCTGTGATTGTGTGTGTGTGTGTGTGTGTGTGACATGTGGGTTCGTGCCAGCATTTGCACAAAGGGCCTGCTGCAGCATGTGTGACACCAGTTTAGTGTGATCGCATTTCCGTATGCTTGAATTGACCATGTGCTCATGCGTATGTACATGTATGTAACTATAATGATACGCGTATACAATATGTATATATATATATATATATCTCTGCATCGAGACCCGCACCGAAACGCCACCGCTGGGTCTTCTTAACTTCCCAAGTTTCCAGCTGTCATCTGCTGTTATGCTTTTGGTCTATGATGGCATAGGTTACCACACTGTCTTGCATTGTATTGTACCCCACTGCTTCTGAATGTGAAACTGCACCACATTGTAATAAACACACACACACACACCTGGAACGACCCTCGACGATATATCCTAAGCGAAAACTTGGTTTAGCAGCAAGCTAGTTACACCTCTTCACTCTTCATCTCAACTTGCACTCGATATCTTATTCCCGCTTTGACTCTGATCGGGATCATTTCTTCGGCCAGTATGAAGCAACAGCTGTGTAAAGTAATTTGACCTGGCCTTTACACGAGTCAGCGTCCCGACTCGTTTCACCACAGATGCAATGCTGGCGTATGCTGGCGTCTTCGCTATGCCAGTTCCCCTGCTCCACAAACACAGACACGCACACACACACACACACACACACACACACCACGCACACGCACACACAGACAGACACACACACACACACACACACACACACAGAGACACACGCACACTTGCAGACCTGTCATCCTTACTTAGATGGATGCTGTTTATGCTAGCTTCTTACATCGGCATGCCAAGTTTATGGCTTAGCTGCTTAGCTTGGGTGCCATTGCACATGCAGGTACGTTTTCCTGGCTGCATCATACAGAGCTTCGTCGGCCTGAGCTGTATGATGAGCGCTGGGGCCCCCTGCGCACACACACTTGCAAACCAGTCATCCTACTTAGATGGATGCTGTGTGTCCTAACTTGCTACATTTTCCAGCAGGTACGTTTTCATGGGCTTCGGCAGTCCCGCTTTTTGACTATATAGATCTTACGTCCTAAATTCTACGGCCTGAACCCTTTGGTACAGAGGTACACACACACACACTCATGTGCAAGGATCAAGCGTGAAACAGTAGTGCCGGGGATGGCTCATGTCGCATAATGCCCTGCTCGAGTGCTAGGAGCTCGCCCAGACTTCGCTCCGAAAAGTGGCTGAGAAGTGAGGGTCATATATAATGCGTCGTACTATATACATATCTTAATGAATGCCTACACCCCCCAGAGTCTCTCAAGTGCATTGCTAGTCGAATTGGCGAAGTTCAATTTAATGTACTGAGTAGGATTGGGGCCAGTCCTTTTGCTGAGCAGCTGCCCGGAGTTCTGATGGCGGACATGTGGACAAAGGATGAAGAAGTAGCAGGATTTCTCCACGTATGCCGGGATGCTGTCCAGTGCTTTCTGCTGGGCAGTCTCTACTTGTAGCCCCGCGACTGACAGCTGCAGCTGCGGCACACACCAGTAATCGAACCAGATGAAAAGCGGCTGGTCGTGCATCTCCCTGGTTTTCAGGCCTTGCTGCTGTCCAAACAGAATCTCCGTGGTAACATCAATGGGAACTCTGTCCCTTTCTCTGAGCATATGCCTCAGGGCATTCTGCAGAACTGCCAGCTGCTCCCCTTCTGGGTCAGCGTGTTGGGTGCCAGACCACTCGTGCGAGACGAAGATTACGCGACCTTTGGACTCATCGAACTGGATTAGCGAGCTCTCGGCCAGCAGCTCTTCGTGCGAGCGGACTTCACTCATCTCGAGCGCCCTGTCCAAAGGAACCACATACATAGGAAAGAGCAAATCAAGAGTGGAACTCCGCCGCTCTTTGCCTCAGCTTCAGGCCACGAAGATGCCAGCAAAGCAAGAAAGCAGTACAAATCTGATAATTTAGGGTTTGAGGCTCAAGCCCTGAGCTAACCACGCAAGTTCAAATGACACAAAGGCGTGAATGTCCCACACTCTGATAACCCGCGTGTTCGGCCAACTTGCGAAGAGCTTCTGCGTGTTGTACCTCGGTTGGCTTTGGTGCTCTGCGCTCGCCAAGAGACGCACCCGGACACTTTTGATGGCCGAGATGCCAGTGCTGCCGTGGGCGAAGCCGGGGCTGCTCTACAGCAGTGGACGGATGGTGAAATCATGAGTGAAAAGTGGCCAATCAATGACCGGAACCTCCGACTGCTCGACTACTTTTGCGAGAAGAGCGCGGAACTCGCCAAAAATAAAACAAGAAGAAGAACCACTTGCCGTCAGCACTTTGAGCCAGACAGCATCCGATCGAGGCAAATCACCCAGCACCTCTGTATAGTGCTAGTGTGGTAGCACTAGTACTCTCAGTGGTTGGTGCGCAGTGTCATTACCAATACTCTCATCAATTGCTTGGACTCTACATTGTTGCCGTTGTTCCTTCAGTGTCACCACATTGGTTGCTAGTCTTGCTGTCAGTACTGTCATAATTGAGGCTAATGACTAGTAGACTTTTTTGTATGTATTTCCAATGCTGCATAGCTCACGCACACCCCCCTCATTACTGCCAGCAGCAGCACCACCACATACCACCATCATCAGCAGCACCACCAGCAGCACCAGTGCACTGCGACTACGACCACGACGACGACTGCGAGTGCAACCACGACGGCGACTACTGCTGCTACTACTACTACTACTACTGCTACTACTACTACTACTACTACTACTACTACTACTACTACTACTACTACTACTACTACTACTACTATACTACTACTACTACTACTACTACTACTACTACTACTACTACTACTACTACTACTACTACTACTACTACTACTACTACTACTACTACTACTACTATTACTACTACTACTACTACTACTGCTACTGCTACTGCTACTGCTACTACTACTACTCCTCCTGCTGCTACTACTACTACTGCTACTACAACTACTACTCCTATTGCTACTACTCCGATGCTTGCGACTGCGACTACTACGGCGATGTTGACTATCGGAAGTACTGAAACGGCTAACACTGCCGCCGCCACTGCAACCGTCAACCACAAGGAGAGCGTTGTCAAGATTGCAACTATTCCACGCCATGGCCTGAGCGTTGCGGAGCCGCATGAAGCTATTGCGCAGCACCTGCTGAGCATCTGGCCTGAGAATACATTAAGTGAGCGCATCCGTGCATGTATGTCTGTCCACATGTGTATGTAGACCGGCAAGCCGGTGGATGGGTGAGTGGCTGGGCGGGTGGGTAGGTAGGTAGGCAGGTAAGGACATAATATGTATCACGTGTGTACATAGGTACGTATGGCCGCATGCATGTATGCATACATGCATGCGTGTGTACACGTATTTGCATATGTACATGCATGAACGCAATCACACAGTGTACACGTACGAGAATTGATTTGGATCCACATGTCGCAGAAAATCCTTGGCTTCTGCATGCATGCTGCATACTTGTACATGGTGCATCAATCAAACATGGTTGACTACCGCCTGTATGCAGAGCATAGGCTTACGGCTCGTTTTCGTATTATAGCAGTTGCCAGTATGTGTATGCGTGCACCTGTATGCACCTACACGAGTGATCTTGTTGCTTCTCCTGCCTGCTCCCTGCTTGTTATGGTGAATGACCTGTTTCTTGCTGCTCAGTCCAGGTCCAACGCGTCTAGCAAACTCCAAGAGGACAAGGTAGCAGATGGTAGCAGTTTCATACCCGACACGACTCGTGCATCAAAACGAAAACCGTGAGGAAGCAAACATGCGAGAACCACTTGCCCCATAGCTGGAACGGCAGAGCCCCGAAGCCCCGGAAACTCCGAGAGCACCGAGAAACTGGTCCGGCAGCCGGAAGAGGAGTGCTTGGAAGGATGCCCAGAAAAGCTCCTGCAAAAGCCGAAGAGGTGAACTCGACGACGGTGTCGAACAGTTCCGAAGTAGACTAAGCCTTAAGCAGATACCTTAGGTGGCGCCAATGTGCACTTTGTTTGCAGGGAGAACGCAACGTCTCAAGCATAGTGCTTTCTCCGGGCAAAAGAAGGCAAGACGTCGCCTCTCATCATAGCCAGGCTACATGTATTACCAGCTACACCAGCGATGGCAGAGCTACGGCACACCATGTCAGCACAAACACCCAAACCGTGTTCACATAGAGTTACAGCGCGACCATGTTTCACAACTGGTTCAACTGCCGATTTTGCGCCACGGTCTTTGGCTTTTTTGCGGAATGCGAATGGCACGATGGCTTTCGAGCAAGCGGGCGAGCCTTTAACTGGATTTGAGCCGGTTATTGTGTAAGCGCAAGTCACGAAGAACAGAAGTACTGCCCATCCCCCACGATCGTGATTCATGATGACATCTTCGTCGCATTGTGCGAAACCGTGTCAGGAACGGCGAAAATGAAGGCCAAGTTTGCATCCTGCCGCAATGACCCCTCCTCACACTGCACAGTTTGCGACTCCTTGGTCAAGAAACTACTGAGAACAGTTCTTTACCGGAGCCTTTTGCTGATCCTGTCTTTCGGGCCCTACAGTAGGCCCCCGAAGCTCCTCTGGTTCCAGCGACCGAAGACCATAGAGCCTTGGCAGATGCGGAACTGAGGCAACTACCGAGCTTGGAGATTGGGGCCTGCGGGGCCTGGAGATGCAAACACGAAGGACTGCGAGACAGGCGCTGCCAAGTTGTCACGTGATGTGCTGGCATGTGCAGTCTGTGCGCCTGAAGCGACCAACGACACCAAGAATCGAGACATTGACCTGATAGCAAGCCGCAGGTAACGAACAGTCAAACGTCTGCAGGCCGGTTTGGTGCAATGCATGCACATGAGATAGTCACAAGCATTGACAACTCCACAACACCTTGTCGGCGGCGGTTGGCTCCGGCGGTGCAGGTGGGCTCAAGGTGCCTCTGCGCAGCAACCGTTCGCAAGCATGAGTGCCATTCGAAGTGTGGTTTCTCAAAAGAGCTGCGTCAGTCTCATCGGTCGAGACCGGCCTGGGGCACTGGGCGGCGGTCTCGGAGCCGTCACCTGAGACTGTGCCCCATGCAGGGCTTCGGCCAAGAGCTGCAGCTCGTCCTCCTGCGGAGACACGGAGGTGGCTTGCATGGAAGCTTCTTGCGGCGCCACTGCCAAGTCCCTGCTACGGAATTCCATGTGAGCACGTGCCGGGGAAGCGCAACTTCAGAAGCTCCTTGACCTTGATCGAGAGGCCTCAGGGGGAGTCGTTTGGAAACGCTGCGACGGCGTAATACTCAAGGCAAGGAACTGGGACACACTCCAGCTCTCATGCTGTGGGCTTCTTCCAGCTCAGTGGCTCTCAAAGAACTTGCGGAGATCTCCGAGACTGATGAATCCATCGTTGTTCACGTCGAACTTGCCTCGGTCATGGCAACGAGAGTCGACCGGCCGTTGAATGTCCTATTTTCTCACAACCTGGACCTAGCCTTTCTAGCCTTTGCTTCACTTCAGCATCGGCCGGACTCCCCCGCGGATCCTCCGAGCAAAGGCTAGAAAGGCCTGGGCCACAATGTGCTTCCAAGCAGCGCAGCTTCTCATCTAAAGAAGCTTCCACATTGATGGCCGCACCATTCTGTGCAAAGTCCGCGAGTGACCCAAGAGGATACAACTACAGAAGCGCAGCGGTCACACCATGGGCTCTCAGCTGTCACGGCTAAACTGTGTCGGCCCAGCAGGATGCCCTGAAGATTGCTTCTCCTGCTACGGCAGGCCTGGCACTAGCCTGGTTGCCACTTCATGATCGTCGAGGCTACGAATTCGCTGCTTTGCTCGCCCACCTCGAAGCCCAGACCTGCCACGCGAGCCTGGGCATTGCAATGGCTAAGCATGCTGGAAGCCTGTGAGTTGCAGTTCGCATGCTGCCTGATCTGACTTATCTTCAACCCCGACACCCTCGAGATATCTGGAACACCAATTCTTCCCAGCAAACCGGCTAAGACCTTGATGTCGTGATGCATGCGTGCGGAGGCTCAGGTGCAAGCAGCCACATGCAGAGATTGGCTTTCAAGTGGGCAGGGGTGATCAACTGGAGCTTGACACACAGAGCGCAACTGCGAGAACGAGTAGAATTTCCATTTCTGCCAGTTGTCCCCCTTCACTTGTGGAATCGGGGGGACGGGGAAGAGACATACACACGGAAACTCAGCCAAAAGCCACGTATCAGAATCAACAAACGAAGCCCCGGAAATAAAAAATGAAGTCTCCTCCTGCCAAGCCTGTGCTTCGTCCATGGACGCGAACCAAGAAGACCACGTTAGAATTATTAGAAGCAGGCTCAATTGTACAATGCAATCATGTGAGTCATGTGCGTGATAGGGCCCGCGTGACCGAAACCGAAAGCCCCCCAGCCTCGGCAAGACCGAGAGCTCTGGCCGCAGCCTGGTGCAAAGACAGGGGGGAGCTACAAAGGACCTAGGAAGCCCAAAACCACCAAGAATCTTCCCGAAGTCAGGCAACTGCCCACACAGCGTAGGAATGCTTGGTCTGCAGGTTAAGTCCCGAACCAGGACAGGTGACAAGGGGTGCATCTTGCAACTGCCGCTGTAGACTCCAGCCTCGAAGCTGCCCACGAAGCCGAGGGTTCGCTGCAGCTCCTGAAGCTTCCGGCAAGGAGGAGGAAGGAACTTTGCTGAGTTTGGAAAGGCTTCACTTCATGTGTGCACACGCGGACCTGCAGTACGAAAGACTCCAAGCAGGCTCTGCGCTATGCTACGGGATTCCCCTGCAACGAAGCCCAGCGGCCGCCGTCAGGCGTGTGAAGAGCGCCACCTGCCAAAGCTATGATGGTCTCAAGGAGTCCGAGAACCCGACATCCGTGAGCCTCAGCAGCAAAGCGCGGTTCTCGGAGCTGGAGTCGGCGACGGAGTACGGTGAACTCCTGATGCAAGGCCAAACCGTCGCGACTCCAAATGAAAGACGTGCCAGGCACCATGCTCCACTCCACAATTCAGTTCCTACAGCCTTGCCTGAGTTCGGTGCACATGAGACTCGAGGCGCATTTTCGGTTTCTTGCAGCGTTTTCTGGGGACTTCCACGGTGTTCGCCTCTGTGACTCTTCTGCACGACAAGCAGAATTTTTGCGAATCAAGTTGAAGGGTGCACTGTAGAAGGCACTCCTGCTCCGTCTCCCGGACAAGATGATCTAAGCTTCTGCCTCGGCCAGAAAGCTTGAGGATACCAGGATACTTTAAGTAAGTCGAAGTAGCCTCAGACTCAGGGCGCTCCACTTTGCTTCTTTCAAAGTTCTAGGCCCGGTCAGAGCTGGAAGGGGCCTTATGATGCGACCATCTATGCCGAGCACACCTGTGTTGTGAAAAAAGCCGGCTCGGCTGGCACAGGATCGTAGTGCCTCCTATGGAGTATGGCTAGGGTTATGGACGGTGAGCATCGCAGATTCGAAGCATTGCAGATCGGACGGCATGTTTATCTCCTCGATGCATCGTGACACCACGAAGGAAAGGCTGCAAGATGCCATGGTCTAACCACCTAGCCTCACCTGCAATTCCTCTTAATGGAGTTTTTGCGATGGTGTTGGCCCTCTGAACCGAGTACCAACTTACACCTGCCATGGTATCGGCCGAGCCACAGCGATCTTGAAGGTCCATCATCTCCTGCGTGCACTACGAAAGTTACAGAAAGCGTCTCATCCACCATGTTCTGGCCAAGATGCCCGCAGCTTGTCTTCCTGCTGGGCCACCTTCCTTGGAATCTGTCGCTAGTAACTATGCAATTCTCTACTGCAAGCGCTGAGGACACATGACAGGCATGGGAAATGGGAAAGACATACTCCAAAGCCAAACGATCTAAAGTGGCTGAGGCTCAAGGTCAGCTCTGTCTGCCTCCTGGAGAGGTCGAACTCACGCTGGCGGCACACCTTGGATTAATCACTAGTCTCAAACAGGCTGGGGCCTGGCTTCAGGCTCTCTGCACAAGTTCACCTGAACGTCGTGGTTTACTGTAAGTATACGGTGCACGGGGCGTGCAGTCCCTTACCCAGCCTGCAGCTGCTGCTGTACGCGCTCGTAGTCAGAGCTGGCCTCGCACGGCGGATCGACGATGGGAACAAGCACCGATCAGCTCTTCTGTCTAATTCGACAAACATTCTGTGAAGCCACTCAGGATATTATCGGACACGCTTGAAAAAGTCTACAACTCGAAGACCTGTTTTAATGCCAATCTCTTCCAAGGCTCCACCATGGACTGGATCCTCCGGCGCGCGATGCGCAGGGCATTCGCTCCGCGCCTCTTCCACAGCACCTGGGTGGGCCGGGAGGGGCACCAAACCCCAAACGCTAAAAGAGCATCCGCGAAGTCCGAGTCCGAGTCCCCTTATAACCTCCCCACCCCACCCCCGGCCCCACGGTGTAAGGCTCCGAGGCCCAGGCCGCCTTGGAAAGGCGCTCCTTCAGGAAGCCTCCGCTCGCTTCGAGCTGGAAGGGAGAAGAGGAAGGCACGGAAGGCACTGACTGAAGACACTGAAACCCCCAATCTGTCTATGACTTCTCTTAATCATTTTGGCTTCTAATCGCACTAGCACATCCCGAGCATTCTCCCGATTTTGCAGCACAACATGAGGGTCCAGGGTTTGGGCGAGTCGAAGTGTAAAAATCGCTGCACAGCATTCGCGAGTGTTGCACGGGTCCCTCACGAGCTATGTCCATCAGAGTCAAGGAATGCAGCAAGCTATAAGGGTCAATATCGCTCGTGGCTTCCATCGTGGGCTTCCGGTCACCCTAATCACTTCCCGAACATAGTACCCCTGTTCCCTGAGCCGCAGCGGCGGATTCATTAATTGCGTCGACGCGCTCGTTATCTCAGGCCGGCTAGATCAAAAGCTCAGGCCTTCTCGCTCGCAGCAGTCTTTCTGCAAGTTGTCGAAGGCCTGCAAACCACCGATTGAACATGAGGGATGATGAACTGACTAGTCACGCGGTGGCACGGCTTAAATTCTTAGATGCTAGCTTGAGCTTTCAATCACAGATCTTTGCGAAGAAGCCATGGAGGTCCCGCTTCCATCCAAGGATCCGGCCTCCTTCACAATGCTGTGTCCCTGTCTTTCAGCCTCGACCTTGCGTGAAAGAACCTCAGACACCACACTTCGACAAGAGTTGCAGAGGCTTCGGCTCATGCGCACCACACGGATTTCAGATTCGTAAAACGCTTTGTCTTGGCCCGCCGCACTTTCGTTCTGCTCCAGTGCCGCAATGCGGCCCATGGCAGAAACAAGCTCCTGGCACCCACGCAAACGTTCACTTCTGCAGAAAATGGAGTCCCGACATGACCAGTGCTGTTGAAGCGGTCTACGCAGCTCGTTCCATCGGGCCTTCTGAGAATAACATATGATTATCTCGACACGTACTGCCTGGATAATGCCCCCCCAAAGCATTCGACAAACGCCTCTTGAAGCTCGGGCGCCGTCCCTTCTGTCAGACGCTGCCTAGGCCAAAGCAGACAAAACGAGCTCGGAGTTCAATTCACAGCGTCTGACGTGACCACTCTTTGATTCGCTCTCTGGCCCTGCAGCGTGAGCAGAGCCGACCGATTTCACCGTACTCTTTCGCTGCAGCAGAGATTCCAGGTTCTCATCTGGCCCTCTTGGATATCGCACTTTTGTTGGCAGTCCTTGCAAGTGTCCTAGAGGAACCGATTGAACAAGCAGACCCTCTGCACAAATGTCGGGCAGAGTAAAGGCCAAGAAGCTGTTAGTAAGTCTCCCTGAAGCCGCAAGCCTGAGCTCCACTGCGCCGCAAAGCTTCGTTGGTAGAAGCATGCATTTCGAAACTCGCTCGCACTTCAAACCTGTCATCCATTATGCAAGGCTGCTGGCACGACGGCGAAACACGATTGGAAATAGAGGGCCGCAGAGTCCCTTTGCTAGCTCCTCGATTTGCAAGGCCCAGCAGGCCTAGCATCGCATCCTGGAAGCTCAACGCAGATCTTTGCAGCTCAGGGACGCTCCTCGAGGCTCCGGGTCGTCGCCTCAGCGCTGGCAAAGGCCCGAACAGGTCTCGGCCCCGGCCCTGACTCGCGTCTTTGCTTGGCACTCCCCAGGTGGAGATGCGACCACGTAATACCCACCCCCTCAAACTCCAAGAGACTCCAACATGCAACAGTTCTACGGTACTTCGACATGTTCCTGTGACTCTGCCCAGTCACCAGCCACTCCTCCCGCTGCGCAAAGTAGTCCTGATGCGGCTTACATGACAGGGCAGCAGGAGGACAGTGGGTGCTGCTGCCTTGTACAGCACTTCTTGCTCTGCCAGGAGCCGATCAAACCTGCAAAACAACATTCGGAGCAGCCATGCTCGTCATCTCTTCGCTCAAGGTTTCTGCCGAGACGCCTGGGACCTTTTGCAGAGTTTGACAATCCACACCGGCCCCAATCAATGCATTGAAATCCGAAACACCCTCAATGGTCAGTGCTGATCATGGCAACAGCTGCCTCAAGTGAGTCACCTGTTGCCTAAGTTGTAAAAGTAAGCTAATGCGCTGCTTCGAATCAAGAGGCCCCAGCCTCGCAAAACCCATGATCCCTTCAACCAAGCCCCAGGATTGCGAGATTCAGACATTGCCGTGTCGTGCAGTGCCTCTGCTGGAAAGATGAGACCTCCTCCGCGAGACCCTCGCGCAGAGAGCGCTCGCGGGAGAGCTCCTCTCAAGATGCTCAGAGAATCTCAAAGCCCAATGGACATCGCGGATCCCCGTCCTCCAAAGCTTCCACCACTTGGCAGTAGAGCGAGCAAACCTGAGGCAACTTGGACAGAAGCTGAACTGTTAGTTGTAGTCTCTGGGTTCGAGAGACTTCTCACTCAGTTTAAGTTACTTAGAATCTGGAGCGAACACAACAGATGAGCACAGACATTGCAAATCCTGTCGTTTACCAATCTCAGGAGTGGACCGTCTCCTGTGAGCCGTCTGACAGCTCCCCAGGCCTTGGATGATACAAGGTCAAGGGGTGCTCTGCTCAGTCTCAGGATTCGTCCCTGAGCTACGGGCAACTGAAGTACAGCCTTCCAGAGTCGGAGACTGCAGTGCAAACATATCGCCCGAACTCTGCTGTCTGCGGTGATAAGGATTTGATGCAGGGCCAGCAAAAACATACAGATGCTGACCTGCCTGCAGCAGAGATGACCACACCATCGGCTGCATCCCTGGCATCTTCGGCAGGACCTCGCTGCCCACGGAACTGACACCACTTTCCAAGGCCAAGGCGGAGCGGCCAGGGCCCAAACTGCCGGTGCTCCCAGACCTGGCCGCCCCGAAGGCCGCGCTTCGCGATTCGAGAAGACAAAGCGACGCGACGGAGTCCGAGCCTTTGCCGGCAGGCGGACCAGGCGGAGGCGGGGTGACTCCTGGGGGCAGTGGCCGCAGAGACCGCGCCATGGCGCCTGCGGACACCAGCCGATGGCGTGCGTGTGACGGTGTCAACGGCGACTCAGGCCTGGAGGAAGCGGCACGGAACCAGGCAGCCTCGCTGCAGAATCGAACCAATGGAGCAAAGCAACCAGAAACAACATGGACCTACGGCTTTTCAGTCTTTCTCGGCTCTTGTTGCATGGTTTGCTTCGCTTGAGTTGGCGTGCATGTGTTGTCCAACACCGCTCGGAGCTCAAGGCCTTCCGACCAGCTGCTCCAGAGCTTGCGGGCCCTGCGAGAGCAAACCGTTAAACGGCCCTTCCATCACAGAACTTCACTAACTCCATGGCACCTCACGATCTCGAACTTTCAACCACAACGATGATGCAAATGCTAGTCAGTGCAAGGGCTAACCCTCCATCGGCATTCTAGGAGTGTTCGGCTCAAGCTTCTGGCACCGATGCTGTCCAGCATCAAGTTCTAAATGTTCGGGCTAGTTCGGGACGTTTGGGATGCAGGCCAAGCCAAGTTCACATATGGAGCTGTCCTGCTGCATGACTAGCTCGGCGTATCCTGCCTTGTAGGCCTGGCAGCAGGGTCGCAGTGCTGGAAAGCTAGCTGGACTGCCTGTGCAGGTGCTGCTGGTCGTGTTGATTGAAACCAGCTTGCTCTGATTGTGCTTGACAACCTGAAGTCCTTACAGTAGTTCCCTGGCACCTCCAGCGATGATTGGAGCATGTCATTGTCCTGCGCATGAACCGATGTATCAGGGACAGAACATCATGAATATGCAGGTTTCATGTCCCCCATCTCGAACATCACCCCGATCTCCTTCTCCAGAGCTGCCACCTTTGCCTCAAGGTCCTGCCAGCATACATGAGCTGAAAAGCATTTGCCCACAACCCTGAGCTCCAAATGCCGCAAGACCTATTTCGGCTGACCCGAATTGTTTGGTCCTTGGTGGCGCCTTGCTTCTTCAGGACCTCCTCCACCTTCCTGCGTGGCAAAGTCCGTTTCAAACAGCTACAGCTATGCATGGGCAGCCCTCCTTCCGGCGAATGAAGCTGTAACATAGCAGAACGCTGCTGTTTTGAAAAAAAAGCGGGGTCAGGCCTGTCCACGTGCTCCGCCACCTCGCGGTCCTTTGCAGCGAGCCGCTTTGAGAGCTCGTCCCTTTCCTGCTCCCAGCAAAAAGGCGCGTGTCATCTGGAGGCTCCACCAAAGTTTCGCCCAGGGCCTCTTTGAGTTGTCGGCTCTGATCCTGCCATAAAAGGGCGGTGCCGTTGCAGAGAAGCAAAGACGGGAGGACGAACCGAACTTCTGGCACCAGGTTTCAAAAGATGCGACTGAGCGTCGTCCAAGGGCAACTCCAGCTTTCCCTTTCGCATCCTAGCTGCGATCTCCTGGACGGAAACGGCGTGAGAGTGATGCGCGGCTTCTTCACTGTCACGCTAGCCTTCTTGTTGAATGCTCGTTTCCTGCTTCGCTTTCGGCTCGTGACCCAACCCAGACTCCCATCCTCCAACTGCAGCATCTGCTCCGGCTGCAGGTTGTGGAGCAGTGAAACCTTCCTGCTCAGACTTGTCTTCCGATGCTAAGACACCCGAAGCTTGAAGCATTGACGCTCGACAGCTGATGCTTCTCTTACTTCAGACGAGGAGCTCTGCTGCCAGCTCGGACAGCTGCCGCAGCCGAGCCTGGTGAAGAGGCTGCTCTTAGCGGCCAAGCTTTCGGGCCTATGGGCCTATAGCATGTCCAAGCGGTATGGCACGGTGAACTGATCCCCTTCTGTCGATGTCTGCTTCTTTGCAACATGGCAAATTTTGATAGCGCAAGCCTAGAGGGGATCGCGAACCAGGCTCACATTGAATACTTCAGGTCGGTCAGGCCAAGACTCGAGCTCCCTTCCGTTCTTTGGTTCGTGCTTCCCTCTGTGCTGTCTGTAACTCGAGGCCTTCAGCTTGCCACGTTCGGCTTCCAGCTCTGCCACTTCCTTCTCCATCTGTTTCGCCTCAGAGCTCAACTGAAAAAGCTCCTGACCGTAAGTCCCAACCGTTGCTCAGAGCTAGCAGCTAGTAAAGCTAGCAGATTTTGGGCTGCTGCACTTTCTACGTGCTGACATCGCTGCGAGTCCCAGCATTGGATATGCTTCCTTTCTAGGGCAAGATGCGGCGGCCACTGCCTTGGCTGAGGTCACCTTGTCCTCGAGTGCGCGCGACAGTCGAGTTGAAAACCTTCCGCCTGATGCGCTTAAACCTTCTGGGCCCTATATAAACCTCCAAGCACACGCCTGGCTTCACGGTCGGTCCTTCAGCTTGAAGTCCTTTAACTTGAGCTGCTCTGGCTTCCTCAGATGAGGCCACTGACGAACGGCCAGTCTCCCTCAAAGTGAATTCGAGGACCCTTTCTGCTGCTTGTTTCGCTCTGGAGAGCTACGAAAGATTTCCTCCTTTGGATCATATTAATATTACAAGCACTGTCAAGAAGACATGCACTTCGGACTTCGTGCACATGTTTGGGATTCAACATGACCAAAGTGCACATTGGCGATGCTGCGTAGAAGGTCGTTCTCGTACACGATGTTGGCTGCCTTGCGACTCTGCTATCTCTGCTAACCACTGCATCCGGCTACAGAGATGCGAACGCCTGAACTGAACCTCGGCGGTCGGACTGTGGTTTTGCAGTGATGGGTCTGGTTGTTGCAGAAACAGAGAGCCACCTCATGTACTCTCAAGTTGGCCAACACCGTGAACCCTATGTATCCATCGATGTAGCGACCCCCCTGCATTCCTCCGGCAAAAAGTAGACAAGACGAGGCCTCTGAGAGGTAGTTGGCAAGGTCTCGCTTGGCCTCGCCAACCTGCCAAGCATGCAAACCCCTACAGCCTCTCCCTCTGGTGCTGGGCCTTCAAAGCGCATGTCAACACAAGCGCCCGGGTTGCGTCCCTAAACCCCGCCCCAACAGCAATTCGATGGCTCGCTCTCCCAACCTGGCGCTTCATCTCTGCGTTCTGCCGGGAGAGCTCCCGGTTCTCCGCAACAACGCCCTCGCACCACAAGGACCGTAACTTGGACATCCGGAGCTGTGCTGCGTCCCTAGCACGAGCTTAGTCGACTCCCGCAGCTTCGACTCGCTGCCGCGGCCTCCGCTCCGAGGCTCCTGGCCAGCTGCTCCAGCTTCTTCTCGGCATCCAGCACACGCTGGTCCTGCAATGCACACGCAACGCAACGCAAGGCAACGCCTCAGCCAAGCCCTTGCAAGTCGCGCTGCTTAGCCTCAGGGTCCGCATTCAAGGTCCCTTACTCCGGGACGCGCTCAACCGAGTAACCTGCAATGTGTCCCTTCATGCCCGCACCTTCTCCAGGGCGTCCGCCTTGAAATGTCGGAGCCGCTCCTGCCCCAAGTGCTCCCTGAACCCACTGGTTCGGGGTCAGGATGGCAGACTGCGCGGCCCTGGTTGATGCCCAAGCCCCCATGGCCAGGCTTCGAGTGGTGGTGGGTACTTCTAAGACACAAGAAACCGGAGTTCGGGGCTTTGTGCTGAAAACACACATTGAAAATGCTGAGCTTCAGAAATCAGAGCGACCCATCAGCTCCTCGTACTGGTCTTGTGAAGTTTGGTCTAAGCCACCCGAGGGCTGAGTGCCTCGAGATCCACTTCGAGCATCACTCTCCGGTGCACTTACAGGTTTCAATCTCCATGGCTGAGCTCCGAGCCAGCGCTAGTGGGCGCCTGACGAGGTGCTCGCTGGAGCTCCTGCTTTCAGAAACTGGCCGAAGGCTGGAGCTGGTTGGGGATTCCATTAGGGCTTGCGGCTAAGGGCATTGCTTCCTTGCGCCCGCACCAAGAAACCCTCGACTTGCCATCGCTGCTTGCAGGCCTCGCGAGCTTTGGCCAGGTCGTGCTCCAGCTCCTCGTTCCGATCCTTGGATGTGCTCGAAGTCTTTGTCTGTGCGTGTGCAGACACGACCATGTAAGCTGACTGTGTGTGGAGAGCATACAACAATGTGTGCGATACATACCTATTTAGTTATAAAGTTCCATTACACACAAGCACGTGTGTTCATGTTCGTGATTTGTTTGTTCTTGTTGATAAATATGCCTGTGTGTGTGTGTGTCTGTGGTCTTGCGTCCTTAGTATCCCGATCCATGCCAAGCCAGCTGTGTCTATTTATGTTCAAGCCCGCGCTTGATTTCTAAACTTCTAAGATGTATACATATGATGAGCTTCACATGCACCCATGCCACAAATGCAACAGACACATGCAATTCCGCCGCCAGATCCATCTCAAGTAACCAACAAACCACCCTGTTGCTTTTTAAGAGCTTGCAGTCTTGGACACACCTGGGCTTGACGGTCTGAATGTCAGGAAACTGTCAGGGAGCTGCTCTGGAGTACATCGGGGTATATACATCACGGTGGCATCTGAGTCTATGTAGGTGCTGTACGTACTACACCCGAGATGCTACAGTAGCCCATCCAAGGATCCAGGAGGTCTTCGATTTCCAGCTGCCGCTCCTGGCCAGGGACGTGCCGTCGTCTGAGCTGTTCAGGTACTCCCTTCCGATAAGGAACGAAGAGATCCAGGTGATGACTGTTGGCTTGACAAACAGGGAGCGGACCTTGGCCAATATTCTGAAATCGCTAGACCGCTAGAATGTAAGGTCATTAGACCCGGGGCGTGTACTTTTCCCTGTCCTGTCGATGGCAATGCTAACTCCCCGACAGCAGTGACAACACGATCCCTGCCAATACCTTGAAATTCAAAGCCCTGTTGTACCGACTCAGGCCAGGCAGGCCAGGCTCCAAGTTTCCAGGATCCCAAGTCCTGGCCCTGGCCTTGAGCATCAGCGCCAACTCCGCCGCATCTGCCGCTTCGCCGGGGACGCTGCGCCTCGCGAGTGCGAGCTCCTCCTGCAGCTCCTTGACCTCGAGGATCGTGCGAGCAGAACACAGTGGTCGTGGCAGGAGCCTTCTGACGGAGACAAAGACACGGAGGGACAGACAGTTGACAGTCAACGCCATACACTCCACAGCGCCCATGAGCCATGAGGTGCAGATTATGGAACAGGCAAGGGTTATTTCAAGTACACTCAACAGACGGCATGTGCGAAAACTTGTGCCTCACAGATTTCGCAGAAAGCACGAGCTCATTCCAGTCCATGCTATTCTAAGCAAGCATATGCTATTTCACTTACCCTAGTGCCCTAGTGTTGTCATTTGGCAGCATGTCAATGTGATCTCGAATGCTCGGAGGCATGCCACAGATTCCATGCACGAGTTAATTGCTACAGAATGTTGCTTTGCTCGCGGTGCTCAACGAATTGTGAGGCACGCCCTTGGCCCAGAGTTGCAGGCCTTCAATAGGATCGCCTCCTTGTCGCGCGTGGCAGCAGCCAGCGCCTGAGCTTTTGATTCAGACTCCCGCTGCGCGATGTGTTCACGATTCGTGAGGCTGACGTAGGACGCTTCCAGCAAAGTATGACGTTTAACGAGGGTCTGCAGGGTCAGGAGGCATCGTTTCCCTTCGTTTCAGAAGCTGAAACGTGCTCCAGCTGACACTTAGTGACTCCAGACGCAGAGCTGCATGAATTCTGCACAGAACGCCGGTGTATGCTGGCTCGGCCTCGTCTCTCTCATCCAGCATGGAGGTGACCCGCTTGTCAAATTCCGCCTGGCAACTTGATAAGAACATGAGTATGAAGCTGACCGCCCGGGCTCGCCGCGCTCATCAAGCCTAAAACCTGCCCATGGATTTGGCAGCACGTGCCTCGTACTGTCTCAACGCGGCGATCTGCACCTGTGCGGGCTCTCGAGTTTGTAAGCCTACAGCCGACCAACCCGCGTTGGCAGCATCTTGTAACTCTCAAACTTGGGCTTGGAAGACGGAACTCAAACCAGGCATCTGCCTCCATTTCTTCGACTCGCCGCAGAAGGTGCCCATTCATGGCCTTTCCGGCGAGCTACGCGGAAGCCACATGGACCGAGGCGCTGGGACAGCCACATCTGTGTTTTCAGTTCTATCGCACAGATTGAAAGGTCAACAATGTGCCATCGAAAGTACGAAGCAACTGGCTGAAGTCAGACCATGCAAGGTGCTGGATCGGGAGCGAGATACATCTAAAGGGTCAAGCGATTGGCGCATTAATCAATGCTGCAACGCGTGTACTCCAGCTTCGCTGATCCCTTAGCAAGTTTGGCAATGCCTGCATTTGCAAGGAAGTCTTGGACGGTTTGGGATTGCCGGCGGTAGCTTAGCAAGACAAAGACGCGAGTCGCATTCTGCCCGCAACTCGCCTCTGCCTCACGGGCATCACGGTCTGCCTCGTCGTAGGCGAGTTGTAGCTCTTCCTTAGCTCATCCGACGTGATGTCTGCGCAGACCCCGGATACTTCATAGCACCCTGAAGGAGGGAGCGGAGGAACACACTGCAGGTGAATGGAAGGCGACTGCTGACGGCTCCGACTCCGAGCAGTCTGCTGCCAAGCATCATTTCGCTCGAGCAGGCGGCGGTTCTCACCGTCCAGCTTTGCCAGAGCCTCCTGTGCAGGGGAAGCAAAGAAGTGCTGCAGTAACCGTGTGCTAGAAGTTGGCATGTCTTTCGTGCGCAGAAGCAGGGGCACGAGACCTCCAGCTTGCGGATCTCTGCTTTTAGCCGCTGTTTCTCATCGGTCCTAGGGAGCCGCCGAGACGCTTGTCGAGTGAAGATGCAAGCTTCTGGTATGACCACGATCCGACTATCCACGCTTCTGCGCGACAAGCTTCCTCAAACTGTGCAGATTCCGATCGGTAACCTGCTAGACTCGCATCTGATATGAAGCAGCCCTGGTCGAGGGAGCTCTGAGCTCCCGTTCCGAGGATGCTGCTCGGCCATCCTTGAACGGCCGACCGCAGCCGTCTGCTTCTCGCCGCGCTGTATCCGCTTCAAGGCATTTTGGGTGCCTAAGATGCAAATAGACCTTCACTATTGGAAAACGAGTTCAGTTTGTGGACATCTGAAGTTGGGAGGGGTTTCAAAATTCAACATGTCTGGGATGAGCAAATCGGGGTGTGAATCGGTAGTGGCAGAGTGCCTTCATTGGTTGCTTAACCCATGTTTGGCAGGCTTCAGGTCACAATGCCTGCTAGTCTCCAGGGACATCATTCTTCTGGTGTGCTTCAATCCCGGAACGGCTTGACAGAAGGCGGCAGGGCAGGAGCGCGAATCTTGTGGCTCAGTGCCCACAGGCAAAGAGGAAGTATGTCCGTGGTCAAAAGGGGCTGACGTGTCAATCCGTACACTGCAAAACAGCAACATCAGGTACACCCACGATCAGGCACACCCGACTCGTGCACTGCAGCCAGCGTAAATCTGCGAGCAGAAGAACGTGTCAAAGTGCGACATGCAAATTGCTGCTTATTGCCTTGCAACCCTGAAAGCTTCGAGGAACGATGAGGAACTCCTTAAGACCTGTGGGCCGCGGCATATGGAGTTGCACAATCCAAAAGCCCCAGTCACTCCTGCATCGGCAGACTGCAACAGATCCATCGTAAACGAGCCCAGATCATTGCTGCTCCACTTTGACGACCCCCAGACGAGAATGAAAACAACCAGCAGCGTGCGGGTGGTCTCTCTTGGGCTCGCGCGTGCATGCCCGGATCACAGATTTGGCTCCCAATGTCCTGCTGCTTGCGTCCAGCAAGTTAGTGGTGTCAAACTCGGCCAGCAGCGACGACCTGCACAGTACACCACAGCATATGGGTCGGTCTTCCTGTGTCAGCCTGCACGAAACAAGAAGTCGGGAGTGACGGCCTTCATGCGCTTTGCAGCAGGTACTTAAATCAGAGTGCAGCAAGATGCCCGGGACGAAAGCTGTCATGGTAGCTTCAGTGCGTGGACGAAAACTGGCCTCCTTTTGTGACGACCCACGAAACCGCAAGTCAGCGGCAGGGAGACGGAAGCCAACTGAGCGAGGTGTGAGGCATGACAGTGAACGAGTGGCGAATGATAATTGACATTGCCATTCCCCAGCCCGATGGGGTCCTACTGCACTCAGGAGTGTCGATGGCTGGATCTTCGCTAAGTGCCGCACCATGGCGCTCCAACACAACCAAGCTTCACTTGGAGACATTCCCTGCGTGCAATGAAAGTTGACGCTCCAGAAGCAAGCCTGTCCGGCCGCTAGTTGTCAAAACACCTGCAACTGCCATGCTGATACTGGCCTGGGAAGCTGTTGGCAGCATATTCTGCCCAAAAGACACCAGCGTGAAATACGTGAATCTGACAAGACGACTGGGTTGTACTGCCTACCGTTCGTAGCGACATACCGTAGCAACAGCTTCAACAAACACTAGTACCGTTCGTAAGACTTGGACAGTGACAGTGGCTACACTACACTACACAGTCAACAGAGACGCCTTGCGGAAGACTTTGCTCGTTCCAACCTTGGCTGGTCACGAATATGCTTGTATCGTCACACACTTGTGAACTTAAAGCTTGGTGCTTCGGAGTGCATTCTCCGGCAGCTCAAGAAAAGCAAGACTCAGTTGTTGATCAACGGTCCATCAGATTGTTATCCAGAGGCTTTTGACCTTTGCAACGAAACCGAAAGTCCTCCACCTGGATCCGGCCTGGAAAATGTGCCTTCTTGCAGCTGCAGCAACATAAGCTGCCAGCATCACGCCCGGCAAAAGCCTCGTGTTCAGGAATGAATGCTACAGTAGAAGCAACTAAAACATACGTAGGCCAAGAACCCAAAACCAAGCAGACTGGGGATTCCATGTGCAGATCACGCCATTTCAACTTGACCACAAAACGTGTCGTTCGATACAGAGAGATCGAATCCGCCTGCAACAGCAGTATACATGGAGCAGCCGAGTCACGAAAGAAGGCCAGCAGCCAAGTAGCCATGGCCAGCCATGACTTGAGTCGAGAATCAGCAGGGGATGTCATGAGTTGACCTATGCGGTCTATGCGTGTTGCGGTCGATGCAAACCCTTCTCGAGTTCACCTATGTGCACACTGTGGTCGATGTTCCTCTTTAACATCTGCCATCATGCGGCTCTCTGCTTTGGGGACAGCTGCGCAAAGTGAAGCAAAGAAGGAAGCGCACGAAAGAACCATGCGCCATGCGGTCTCTGGGCAAAACTGCCATGTGATCGTGATTTGGCGTTATTCGGTAAAGGCATACACTACAGACACGCGTCAATGTGAATCTCTCTCTGTTTCCCTGGGCACTCGGTCCTACTTATTTGATTAAGCCAGACATGCATCGCGTCCTGTCTTACTGACCGCAAGCAGCCTTTTCGGATGCAGGCAGGCATCATCCGACTTTAAAGCGGCAAGCCTGAGTGAGCATCTCCGGAACCGACTGAAAGCTTAGTTGCAGGAACAGCTTTTCCACGTTGATGTCCAGTCAAAAGCGTGCAGACCACTAGGCTGAGACCATGGCTTCCTTTGTTTGCGCACTGACCACAGCAAACATGCCTCCAGCAAGCCAATGTGAGTTGTAGGTCACGGGGCTTCGGCTGCAGGCACAATCTTGCAATCGTCCAGCAACCTGCCTTAGAGCACCCTTCAGGAAGTCACAGACGAGTCCCATCCTCAGATGTTCAATCAAGCGAAAGCCAGTTCTGACAAAGCCCGGCCCACCCAGGCAGCACCGCGACAGCCAAGGCTCGAATAAGAACCGCCCGGTATGTAGGAAACAAAGAACCTGCCATTCGAGCAGGTTTGTTTGCTCCGAGAGTTCTTTGAGTTTGGGGTTCAAGGCTTCCGTTCCCACTCTCGGGCCCTGCTTGCAGAACTCGTCGGTTACTACAGGAGTTACTATGCAGACTTTGTAGGTCGTCAGGGCCCTGCCATAAATAGGGTGATGTCGTGGCTCGGGATTCCGCAGCTTGCCGCTATCTTGCAGCCCTCGCCTATCGTCTTTGTCCCAGAAGCGACGATTACCGAAAAATGTAGCTGTAAGAAGATTAAGTCCACACGAAGCTCCGTACCAAAACTTTACAGACCCTGACTAGCCGAGTGGACCCGGAGTAACTGCTCAAAGACATACCCTTGCCACGGACTGCACACCGCAAACCCCTCTGTGGACTCATCTGAATCTGCCCTGCCGGATCTCAGCCGGATCTCATAATTAAGGGTTATTTCAACAGCAGCTTCCCAATCTGGGGGCGCCACCAGAGCAGTCCGCTGATCTGTGCAACAGAGAAAGCCTCCGCCACAGAATTCCGAAAAAAGTTGAGGAATGTGCTCGACTGCATTGCAGATTGCAGAACACGAGGCTCCGGCCATAGTCAGGATAGCGGACCTGTTGGCGCAATGCACCAGGCCAACTCCAGAAGTGCTGAAACATCCGTGGGCCTGTACCACATCGACGCCCAAATTGTCCCAACCATTGAGCCCAGATACCTGTTCACGGAGTTTCAGACGAAGGGGATACTTGTTGCGCACAAAGGCCGGAAGTCACCTTTGGCATGAGTCCTGCTGCCTCCTTAGCACGAGGCCCAGGCCCCACAGAGAGCGGCAACCTCTCTCTGGAGGTGAGGTGTGTGACAAAGCTCTGCACACCCTGCAGAGGAGGCTACGTGTATTCTCTGAGAGGCTGCAGTTTTTGAAACTCTGAGAGATCTCCGCGAGATGCCTTGAGAGAGCACAAAGCCCCGAGAATGCAGGCGGAGCCCGTAGTGAAAACCGTCGCAAACCTCAGCAAAGGGGGGCCGGTGGGGGGTCCGCCGGTGGGGGCCCGGGCCCGGGACTGCACTGCATGGGAGCTACTCGGGAAGAGGCTTCTGTGGGGCCAGAACTAGCATGGGCAACGAAGCGAAGGAGGCAGCCTCAAGTGCACACAATCATGGAGCCAGGCACACAGGCTTCTGAAGTGAGCAGAGGGCCATGAGAAGGCTGCCAAGTGCCAGCAGCACAAAGAAGCTGACCCACCTGGGCGATCAATCAATCGGAGCTCGGAGTGCAAATCATATGATCATCGCGGTCCCAACAAGCATGTTCCTTCTTGGTATTCAGTATGCATAGTAATCGTCTTCGCTCGCTATGCAGGATGGTGGCGGAAGCAAGGATGCAGTTGAGCCCAGCCTCTGAACGAGTCAGAGGCTCCAAGATTAAAAAGCTGCTTTAGAAAACCTTACCTTGTGAAGCCAAGCTGCGCCTGAGTGCTGATGGTGGCGGCCTGCGAGCTGACAACTTGCGCGAGCTGGGTCTGCAGCTTCTCATGGGCTGCTCTCGCTGCTCTCGCACCTGCATGGCGAATCCTACATGGCCGCCGACGGCACCTCCCGCTCGCTCTGCGACTCCCTTCATGCCTGGGAGGTAGAGGGGCTTCAACAGCACAAGCGCTCGTGCGATTGCATCTGAGAGAACGACTCTGCTTCGCGTAGTTCGCATAGGCAAGGAGACCCTGAAAGGCTCCGATCAACCGACTTCTTTGCGGGCAACTATGCCAGTTGGCAGAGGTGAACAACAGCTCCTGGTTGAGCCCCTCTTTTGCCTTTTGTGGACGCACGAGATCCCTGCGTCATGAAATGGAAGATGCTCAGAAGATCCAGCAGCTGTGTAAGCGCTGGCAAATCCCGTTTGGGCCAGCATTCGTGAAAGCTTCCCGCACCTGTCTACTCAGCCATGCAGCTCATTTCGCATCTGCAACCTGCCGCTGGCTTCAAGAGTCTGGCAAACCCCTCAACGCTGCTCTGGGCTCGAGGCCCCGCCGGCCTTAGCCTTAGCCCTGGACGTCATACTTTACCTTGCTGCTGTACGTCCGCCTGAACAAAAACATTCGACAGTCCCACAGTCCCACAACGGCCACAACTCTCTCCGGCATTCTACGACTCTCCGAGTACCGCCTCTCAGAGCTCGGCACGGCAGCTGGCGGCACCTGAAAGCTCGGAACGGCCCAGCACGACTCGCTTTGTCGTCCCCAGGCACTTCGTTCGAACCAAAAGAACTTCTAAAGAGCAGTCGGGGCACAGATTCGCTGTTGGCCACTGGCTTGCGACCCTTTCCTGCAGCTTTCGCTGCGCTTCGCACAGCAGGTCGTTTCTTTTCTGGGTGTTGCTAGTCTTCGAAAAACGCTCTTACTCTGGTAAGATGACGGTGCTCAAAGAGGCTGCCTCGATCCAAACTGACAAATGCAGTCACGGTTCCGGCACCTTTGGCCTTTCGCACCAGCCACGCCTTGCAAAGGCCAGCTATTTCGTGTTGATGCCTTCGAGAAGCCGGCATCTTGCAGCCAACCAGCCTTGCCGGAGGCCAGCTTGTACAAATTTCTGGCCTGAAGCTTTCAAGGAAAGGCAACAGAAAAGCAGAAACTAAATGCAAACGACAATCCTGGTTTGAGTTCACATGCAATGCCGCCGTCGACTTGCAATCGAGCAGCGTACAGCTTGTTGTCTGAAGCTGTAGCCCCGTCAGGTGTCTGCTTTGCACTGGAAGCCTGGAAAACCTTCACCTCTCGCACGGAGGCAGATCCCTCCTGGCACGGGGGGAATCTCCAAAGCTGCAGGAACACCAGACTGTCTCTCTGTCTTGCTGAGACTGACTGGCTTAGCACACTCTCTCAGTGGACTCAGGCTGCCATGAAATGCCTTCAAGGCCGGCTAAGCGAAGCCTGTCCTTGCTCTCGTGAGTGTAAAGAAGTCTGGCCAGGGACATGCGATCTTCAGCATTCTCCTTGGAATTGGAGGCGACAAAGTACACGGCTCTTTTTTGTTGATGCCGCGTTCCTGTAAGCCTAAGCCTACACAGATAGCATAACGTTTCGCCCAGAGGCTGGGTTCACGACCAATGAAACAGTTCCGTCCAAGCACTTCTCCGTCACCAGCATGTTCTCCTTGTCCGTTTCGAGCACCATGAAGTAGTGACAATGATCCTGAGCAAGTCACGGAGCAGTGCCGAGCCCGAGGAAGTAGTGTCCTGCAACTCTCCGTCACCCCAAATGCACGTTCGCCAAGTCCCGAGCCAACTTCTGGCTGCGCCATGGTGCATCCAGAAGCTGAGTGGGCTCGGCAGCCTTGCCGTGGATCGACCTGCACGCGTTACAAACGATCGGCAAACCGCAAGTGCTCATTTGCTTACCTCACTACCGTGGCCTTGCCAGGTCGCCAACCGTATCCACTGACTCCACGAACCTATGCACAGCGATTCTTGGCGAATCTTTTGGCGGATATCGGATCGCGTATGTGCAGCCGGCAGGCATCCTCGCCCGTACGATCTTTTCGGAGTCTTCGACCTGCACACCGACCGCAAACCCGCTGCGGTCAAGCAGCACACACGAACACCCTCAGTTCATGTCCACAGCACGATGCACCTGAGCCTTTCCGGGCAGTGCCGTCCACTTGGTTCCGCGGAAGGAGAACACCACCTTTACAATCTCCGGTGATTCGGGCTCCTCGCGTCGTTGCTTCAGGACGTCCTACCACCTCTAGTCTGTGATGCCTCCCACCCACGTGCAGAGAGATCCCTCTTTCGTCCTGGAGGGTGCGGATCTCCAAGGAGCCGATGCGGTAGATGCGGAAAACCGCGCCATCTTCGGAGCTCTTCTCGAAGACCGGGGCAGTGCTGGGCAGCATCTCTGTTGTGATGAGCTTCTTGAAGGTTGGGTTCAGGGCCAGCTGCACCATGCCCGACCTGAGAGCCTTCTTCACAAGTCCCGTGGACATGCCCTGCTGCTCTACTTGGAAGTTGGATGTCCAAGATCTTGGGAAAGCAGGGCCAGGATTCTCAGGGATGAAGGCCGCATCAGAGAAGAGGGACACTCGCTTTCCTCGGAGGATCTCCTCCTCTGAGACCAGAGCCCGGATCTTGTTCACATACTTCATGTCTGGATCCGGCGGAACGAAGGCGTCGCCCTCCTGAGTCCGGTCTGTGAGCTGGTCCTTGTAGAGGTTGCGGAGGAAGTGTCGATCTTCCGGCTTGAAGGGTGCAGACGCAGCAGACTGCCTCACGCCATCCAGGAAGGCTTGGCCGAGTGGGACCCTTGCCTCCAAGGAGTCCGGAGAGGCGCTGCAGCTGGCCACACCCAAACGGAACCGGTCCGGATTCGTCAGGTCGAAGCCATCCAGGTTCAGGTCTACGCCCTGCGGCTGCTCCGCTGCCGGCGCCGGCGCCGGGGCTCGCTGTGTCAGCTGGAAGCGCGCAGGGGCGAAGCCCGGTCGGCCGGCACTTGGTCCAAGCTGCATTCCCTGCAAGCCGCCCACCATTGTGGAGGCCCCCGGCCCGACAGGTCGCAAGGTGTGCCGCTGTGCCAACTCAAAGCGGTCCAGCTGGAACTCGATGCCCCCATAGATGCTGGTCAAGTAGCTCCACTGCCCGGTGGTCGAATTCAGCATCTTTCCGTCCCGGACTTGAATGCGTGATTGGCCCCGCATGTTCCAGAGTTGTGGAATTTGCTTGGCAGTCGTCTTTGCACTCGCAGCACTGACAAGTTCATCAGCCAGTCTCCACCACTCGGGTGGGACAGTAGTGCCCGAATCCACAATGAATTTGGCAATTACCGATGCCTTGGCAAGCTCTCGCAAGTGGAAGATCACACTTTGGCGCTCAGCAATGAGATCGAAGTGCTTTGTGAAGTTGTCGGCAAACTTCCTGCCCGGCAGCTCTTCCGTATCTTTCATGCACTGAACTATTACTATGGTTACCATATGTTACCATGACGACCTAAAACCCGAACTGAGTTTGGACATCCGTCCTCAAAGGATGATTCTTGCTGGTGATGGGAGTGTCCTGGAGGCCTTTTGCTCCGACCACCTGAGTCCGGGCCTCGACCCCCATCTTCACGTGTGGCACCAGCGTGTTGTCGCCGGCCAGTCGAACCTCCGCCTGGTTCACCACGAACCACTCGCGTCCGGTCCATCCACCCTTCACGTTGTCAGCCTCCGACCAATCGAAGACACTCATCATTCCCATCATGGGCATGTCGTGCCTGGCGTACAGATCACATCAGGTCGCGACGAGACGACGTGCACAAGACGAGTTTTGACTCAGATGCGGCAAGGGGACTCGCCCATCGACAATTCCTTCAGGTAGTAGTCTGCCTGAAACATGAGCTCTCCGATGCTTGTGCCGGCAAGCCAGGATGGGGTGAAGCGCTTCTCAAGCATGGTTTTCTCGAGGTTTTCCTGAGTTTGACATCACTCTTCTTGGACATCATGAGCCAATTACCTGCAACGCATGGTGTGTCGTCAAGCTCCATAAGTATTCTGTTTCCCGCTTCTTTGCTTGAACAGACGGCAGGAGCAAACTGCCCTGTGATGCTCTCTTTCTCCAAGTCTCGGGATTCAGCGGGTCCAGGGAGAAGAGGGGCTCGCGGCAGGCATGGAAGCGAACCTGAAGATCAATTTGCACAGATCTCTTCATGTCGGGGGCGGAGATCGGCGTTGGACATGTCTGGCATATATGCTCGCAAGACCAGTCCTGGCCTTCAGGGCCAAGAGGAGGTACTCCAAGTTCACCGCGGCTGCAGGTTCCGCGGTGGCAGCAAGGCGCAGTGACCGAGCAGCCTCAGTCGGAGGGAAGAACATCCATTTCCATGAATGACTCAAATGAATCACGAATCTCTGTCGCGCCCTCGCCTCGTCCCAGACAAGGCAGCAAAGGCCTCGACGGTACTCGCAGGGTGCTCAGAGAGGCTTGTTTAAGTGCTGTGTCGAGACTAACGCACCCTGCAGGCCTTGTGGTGGGCTGCATCCCAGCTTTGCAGCCTCAGAAGGCTTATGCACCAGCCCTTGCCTCCGAAGCCCTACGGCCCATGCAAGCTTCCAAGCAGGTCACTGTCAGAGTGTTCTTCGGGACCTGCTGCACCGTCCAGCCGATGCCATGTTCGGAGCGATTCTCTCTTTTCTTCTCGGCCTCGTCCTTACATGATCGAGATAGGGAGAGCTCGAGAGCTTGTCTTGTCGGGGTTCGTCGAAGAACAGATCATGTTCTCGGTAGTTCTTGAATGACTCCACCGCTTTTGAAAAAGCACTCGCCAAAAAGAACATTGACGGCGAACTTCTGCTGACCGAGAGTCTTGCGTGCGTTTTACGTCCTTCTCTTTCATCTCTTGCAGCATAAGTTGAGCTGCACATTCTCCATGCAAAGGTGTGGATTTACCTTGCTGGCCGCTATAGGAAACCTGCGGCCAACGTGCAAGATCAGCGATAAGCAGGTCTGTCCCATCCCCAAACCCCGGCCTCACCAACCGGCAACAAGCAGTGGGCGCAGAGCGTAACTTGCTCGCCCTCAGAGTCCACGTCCCACAGCTTGGCCTCGAGTGCAAACGGCGTGCGCTGCGTCGCATCAAGCTAATCTTGCAATGTAGGCTGCTGCAGGCCGGCCTGGCGCTTCGCCTTTTGCGCGCGCTTCTTGAGTGCGGCCTCGCTGAAACCGCGCAAGGGGCCGCCGAAGGGACGCCATTCACACGAACGCGAAGTGAAAGACAACGCTGGTGCCTCAAGCTCCTCCATTGCCACCTCGCCCTTCTCGTTGTAGGACTCGCCAGAGTACCACGGGAAGGCCCGGCGGTTGAAGCCTTGGAGTGCAGCAGAGACGTCTACGAGCTACCGTATGCTGTCTTGGTCATGGCTCTTTTGCCGCGATTGACTGCTCATCTTTTCGAGAAGCCCTGAGCTTCGCCGTCCCGAGATTCGCCAAACTTTGCTGCGTAGCGTCTGAGGATCTCCTGTGCCTTCACTGACTTTGAGGATGGCGCTAGGGCTTCGTTCAAATGGAACAAGGGGCTCTCGACGTCCTGCCTCTGCCGGCTCTGGCTTTTGCAGCTCTGGCTCCTGGCACAAGGAAGTCTACGCCTATGCAGCACACCGCCCTGAGGAATGCATGGTGCTTGGTGGCCTAGTGTGGAGTGTAGGAGTAGTAGTGGGGTTTAAGCTTCACTACAGTCCTTCACGGTTGGACTTCCACTGCCGCTGTCACTGGTCGCATCGTAGAGCTCAGGAAGGTCATTGTCGCTGTCGTCAGTAGATTCCTCCGCATCGATACGTAGAGCTACTGCTCTTTGTTAAAGTGCAGACATTGGGATCCTCCGGCCGGCTGCCCATGCCCAGCTTCTCCTGCACAACCTTGGACTGCGTCCCATGCTGTCATGCAAGCTATCGGCTAGTGTCCTGCAAGTCCAGCTTGCTTTCAAGGGTTTCGGGAAATCGCACGAGGAGGCCTCCTCGTGTGCCGCGGTCATGCTCATTGCTCAGTGGCAAACCGGGACCTCTTTAGAGCCTCGGATGTAAACCTTTGCTTGAGCCCGTGGATGGCAGATGCGGCAAAACTGGAGAGAGAGCTTGCTGTTTTGGATGCGACATGCACCTGTCAAAGAAGCGCCCAACTCATCCCAACTTAACAAATCAGCCTGAAATAGTCTTTGAAATGGATTCTGCGCGCCTGAGTCTCATCTTCGGTTCCCTGCACTGGTCGAGAATCCTGATATCTCGGTGCAGGTGGCAGTTCGCTAACGACGAGTGGCGGCATGATGGCAATGCGCACAATTACCGAACAGCACAAGAACCACCATCCCTGTGCAGGACCCTGCTCATCCTCGCGACTCAGCCACGCCCACGACGGATCCTGTGAAGGCATGATCACATCAGGCTGCCCCAAGCACCGAACAAGCATCAGCAATCAAACAAAAGATATCGCCAGCACCGCACCGGGCGTGCACTCCAGAAGATCCATGCAGCTCAGTTGACTCACACTGCCCAGAGGAAGTCCTGACTAAGCGTGGACCAGTAGGACCCACCGGAGCCCGCCATCGCTGCACTCCAGATCCGAGCTCAGCGATCTCTGGTATCCAGCCCTCTGAGGGCCTAAGCCTAGGCCTAAGTGCTCCTACAGTAGGACCCTCGTCCAACCACACAGGGGTGCTCGGACTGCCTGGTCATGCCTTTACGTCAGTTCACAAATCTGTCAGCCATCATCATAATTATCATAATTGCAGAAAGGATTGCCAGCATGTGCTGCCCTGTGTTTGGGAAAGTGGATTCCAAAGGTGTCGAAGTAGTTGCTGCTGGCTTGGAGTCTTCGCAGATTGAGCAGCATGAGATACGGGGTGTAGCAGTGTGAGTCCTGCGGCATGGCAAAGTTGGAACAACCGTTGCCTTTCAGAATTAGGTCTTGCAGCAGCTGGCAGGCATAGCCACTTTTACGGTTTGCTGAGCTATCCAAGTTGTCTTTCTGTCGGGGCAGGTCTCCATTCCTCAGGCGCACATGAGGACTGACATAGACCATGTGCGGCATTTATAGGATCCTTCGGACGGAAGGATCAGCAAAGGACAACAACAAAGGGAGCATGAGGGAATGGTGTTGACTCGACTGGACAAACTCCCGAGGTGCAAACAGAAGTAGACGTCCAATCTTCGTGCTCAGCGAGGAACCTCAAAAAAGCAAATGTGCTTGTTGATAGAGAGCTGTCAGTATCAAGTGTACATGCAGGTGTCATCATAGAAAGCACACGGCTCTGTCAGAGACCAGCATGTGGTTGAAAGCACTCGCCCGTGGTGATGTCCATGGAAGCGCTCCTGCAGAAACACGTCAATGCCAATGTTGCCCCCTGTAGGCCTGCAGCGGTGCGAGGGCGTGCGAGAAACTGGGGTGTCACCGATGCCTGCTGCGGCTCAGGATGGCAGACAAAAAGCAAGCATTCAGGAGCATGGTCCCAGAGGAAGAGAGGCGCCCCAGGATTTAGGGTGTTGTCGGCCACGAGCTGTGCCTTGAAGGAGCCCAAGTCCAGCGGATTTTCAGAGGCCCAACCGACTTTAAGAGCCTCAGCACCCAAGACCTTGTGACTCAGGAGCAGCTTGAAGTCCTGCCGCAGCACAGGCTGAGATCCAGTCAGTGCGGCCACTTCTTGGGAGCCTGATGGAAGATCGTCCCACGGTGGTCCATGAAGCAAACTCCTGTCGTCCACAGCTCCAGGATCTTTGCTTTGATCCAAAAATTCCTCACAGATGGGAAGGCTCCAGTCTTTGAGTAGGCCTGTGCTGTGGAAGCCAAGCTCTTCCACCAGCTGCGGCACCAGATCCTGTGTGATAACGAGATGCGCGATCGCCACACACAAGGCGTAGCAAGGATCACGCAGGGCTCCGACCTTGACTTGGCCTGGTCGGACCTTCACAAACGTTCAGAGCGCGGCTAAGCCGGCTTAGGCTACTTAGGCTACTTAGGCTTCACTTCAGGGGACAGACCTCTGCGACCTGGGAGAGGCCTGCCATGTCCAGCAGAAAGCGGGCCACAGAGACGTGCAGCGGGTTCACCTGCAATGGACCGCGCCGCTGCTGGGCTGACATGGCATCGCATGGGCTGGGACCTCCAAAGAGGTTAGACGCAAGGAGCTCTGTCCCGGGCGCCTCGGTTGGCAACCGTGTACATCCTTACAACTGCTCCAGGGTTCGCACTACACCCAGCTCCCAAGATTCACATGATCTCACAAAGCACGAAACTGTGCAACCCGGCTGCCTCCGCAACGCGCTGCTGAATCGCACGGCAGAATAGCCCACGAAGGCCCCAAGTTCTGTGACAACCTGAGGAGCTTGGCAACTGGACTCTGCAGGCAAAACCTCTATGGCAGGCATGGGATGCAACAACCGTGTGTTGAAGATGTTGCATTCACACTCGCCCCGCGGCAGCTCATGTGGCTGCAGGAATCTGGGCTCCAGAATCTCTGCACCCAGATACAAACAGTTATGACAACCTGCCCTGAGGCACAGCCGGACATGTCTACCGGCTGCGACGCAGGATGCACAAGCTCAAAAGATTTGAAGTGGGCAAAAAAGCCAAATGTTAGTCAATCGAGTTTGCATGGAGTCCTCTTGAATCTTGCATCATGCACATTTGACAAGGCCCACAACTTGGCGCAATGATGTACGCAAAGGCCTGGCCTTGGAGTGTTCTGGTTTCATGTAACCGGATGAACTGCTCTTGGAGAGCATAAACGAAGAACAGCTCCTGAAACTCCTCTATGTAGTCCTTCTGTGCTTGTTCACATGTATCTGTTCGGCTGCGCTCATATACAGTCGATGTGCATGCAGCAGAACTACGCCTACATGAATCTTCGCAGAGCGGAACGGCATCAAGGATCAGCTCCTCCAATATCGAGTGCGCTGCACTGCGAGCTTGCGCATGTTTCACAAGCCTCGCAAGCTGTTACCCACATGCAAAGAAAAGGGTTGTCTTGTCCAGTTCTACTGGTATTTACAGGTCGGCCACAGCTGGTGCGCGACCGTCGCTGCAAGAACATGCAGTGCCTTTAGCACGAAACATCTTTGGCTGTGCGCTGTCATCTTTGCTTGTAGTCTGGTGTCTGAGTCACCGCTTTCCGTGGTGCCCTGTCATCAGATTCAGGACGGTTCGGTGGTGACCACCTGAAAGATCTTCATCTCAAGGTAGCACTGTAGCTGCGATCGAAAGCTTCTGCAGCCCTAATAGCCGAGATGCGGCAAAGACCAGCAAGATCCCAGCGATACTCTGGAATTGCCTCAGTTTCACGACGTGCATTCTAGGACCATGGTGCGAGCCTGTTATTCCGACCTGGACTCTGGACACGCACGGAAGTTGCAAGGCAAGAGGAATAGCAAGGGACTGGGGCTGAAAAGTCATGGTGTCGGTCCGGTGTCGGTGGCAGACTCTGGCTTTCAGTAGCGGCTTTCTGGCTTAAGAAAGCAGTGGTGGCCATGTTCCGTTTATCTCTTGCAGTTGCGCGGTTGTGAACGCGATCTGACCCGTTGCATAAAGGCTGCAGTCTGGAAGTGCGTCAGATACCTTGGCTGCAGGCCATATCAGTCCAAGGAGCAGAGCAAGGCACACAGCAAATTACTTTACCAGAGTTACGAGAGCCTCGAAAGTTCAAGGGGAAACCCTCAGACCTGTACCTCTCCCTCCCAATTTACCGCGTGGCAGGAAGGCCAAGGCAAAGCAGCCGACGACCGTGACTGCTGTCCTTGCTGCAGACTTGTAGAAGCCAAGCCATGCCGTGCGGATTGATTTCAGTTTGAGAAATCACGCCTGAATCGGCCGAGTAATTAGCCAAGGCTCTCAATCGCACCTGCCTTTGAAGGTCCCGCTGGCAGTGGGGCCATTGGAAGCTTCGTCCGCTCCAGGCAAGCCTACCGAACAGACATGATGCTGCGACGAGCCGCTGTTTGGAGGGTAATTCAATTCTTCTAGAGATCTCCACAATGATTTGTCAATGACAAGCAGCCTGCCTGACAGCCGAGAAATGCAAAAACTGGCAGTGTGCCTTGATGTTCTCGGAGGTGCACGTACGAAAGATCAGCTCGTCCAGCCTCGAAGCAGCAGGCCAAGCGAAAACCAAAGTGACTAGTGACTAGAGTGACTAGAGAGAGTCCACAGACTTGATGCATCGCAACGAGCCCAGCAGCTCACAAATGAACGTGAGCGCCAACGAGTTCAGCATGAGGTTGTCTACACCAGGGGTGGCTGTCAACCAACGCGCACCTGCAAGACACAACATGGTGCACAGCCGAAACCCAACACAGCGGTTACCTGGGCACTTTCAGTGAAAAGACTGCTTCAAGGCATAATCATAAGCATGCTGCTCTTTGACAAGGCCAATCTAGCCGGCCTATGTACCACAGCACAATCGCGATGATGAACTTGGGGAGGAACACGATGAGTGCTATCCAGAACTTCAGAAGTCCACTCCTTAAGTGGCTAGGAAGGCTTGCGCTCCAGCTTTGTCCGGTACACGGCATGAAGTCAAATTCAGTCTCAGGTGCATGTGCGTGATAACAAACTGGCTCTGGTCCTGATGATCGACAATGCACCTGAGTCGAACCCACTACAAGTATTCAAGTAGCCAAGTACTCGAAATTAACAAACTCTTCACATGCTGATCACCGATCGCCGATCTGCATTCGAACATCTATTCGGTCTATTCACACCGATCAAGCTTGGCAAGAACAATACTAACAGTCGGTTGCGGGCAGAGATGCACACAGCCCTCAGTCGGCCGATGAAGCCGAAGAGTGTGCCAGAAGAAATAGACCTGTTGGGGTTCAGAGTTGCAGGGTCGATGCTCCATTCACGTGTAGGAGCTGCTGATGTGGCTGCCGAGCGTCCGTCTGCTTGAGCTCGTGCCCTAAGAAGAAGGTCCAAATCAGAATCACCTCGCAAAGACAAGTCGAAAGTCCAAAGCGGCAAGAACACATGAACGGGCAGCCTCACACGACCCTCCAACGCATCAACATGCGATCTAGGGGCCATGAAGAAAAACGTGGGGTTCGTCAGCGGAAACTGGCAAAGCTCCGCTTTGGCTGTGCCATCCCAAGACTGAAAGAGGATGCCGACGTCCTCACCTTACAATCACACCCGAGTCAAGTTACATACCAATTACGAACCTGTCCGTCGTAGCCCAGAAGTCTTGTAGCCGGTGTAGTTCATGAAACGGTGTGCCAGCGTACAAGACCGCCCAATCCACTCCCCTGAGTTAATTAGTGGTTACTAAGATGAACAAAACGGAGAGCGCCCAGCTGCTGGAATCCATGAGGCCCTCCGCGTAGCAGTGATCCGTGAAACGGTCGTAGAGGTCCCGCGCATGCTCCATGGCTGGAAACGCCTCGACTTGAGAAGGAAGGACGCTTTTCACAACTGAATGGCAAAACAATGCCGTGTGTTCGCAGCAGTTCCCAAGAAATCACCAAAATACAGCAGAAGTCAGCAGCTAGACTCCTTGACCAGGAAATGATGCTGCCGCTGCCGCTCCTGCTGCCGACGTTGCTGTTGCTCCTGTCTCCGTTGCTGCCGCTCTTGCTGTTGTTGTTTCTGGTGTTGTTGCTGATGATGTTGCCATTTTTCCGTGTTCTTGCAGATGCTGCTCCTTCTGCTGCTGCTGTTGCTGCTGTTGCTAATGGTGTTGGTGACGCCAACATACGAGTCAGAACTGCAACGGCATTGCCGGGGTAAGTAGATACTCCATAGTATGTAAGGTCTGCTTGTCAATAGCAGCCTTGGACTTGGAGTTTGCGGCTTCCTTTGCATGCCTATCCCGGGTCAACTGAACCTGTGCTGCCCTGCCACAATTAGGAACTCGATTTCGAAGAGCAGGAACATCTGCAAGAAGACCTCGAACGGAAGCCGTCTTAGCAAAGCATAAGGACTCACCAAAAATTTTCCGTTTGTGGTCGGAGCGCAGTTGTTCGTGCTCGGTAAGGGCCCTGCATTGCCCACTTGCAGGCCCAAGAACAACACGAGGTTCAGCAAAACGGTGGCATCCTGCCCCTCGCCACAACCTGGCCGAAGCGCATGGATGCAAACCCGTGTTTCCCTGACGGCCAAGTCTTCGAGTTTGCAACAGTTTCTCAACGCAGAAGCTCATGACCCGGCCTGTGCAGGCCAGGCAGGAGTACTGTATTGTAAGATCCTCGTCGTAAGCATGGCTCAGATGAGCTGCCAGAGTCGATGACGCTGGCACAATCTGAACTGCAGCTGTGGCACGTATATGCTTGCATTGAAACTCAGTACCTCGTTCAACTCGCGCTCATCATAGCCAGCTTCAATACGTACGTGGCCTTTGACCAGAATCGGAGTTTACTTGGCGTGTAAACATGACCGCACATTCCATGCAATGATGGCACGCCGCTCTCGAATGTGAAGCGAACAGACGGCATCGAACATGCAATCTGAAGGTCGCTAACCTCGACGAAGACTATAGGACAGACTACAACCGTCAGATCCCCAGCCCTTCACGCCTAAGTCCACCTCGGAGAGTGGTGAGGACAGCAAATCTCTCGACCTTGGTCCAAAGGTCCATGAGACTGGAAGCAGACGAAGGGCAGAAATCGTGCTGGCCCAATCAAAACGCAAACAGCCGCAACGAGAGACCGACACCCACATGCACACAAACAATCATATCATAATGTCCTTTGCGAAAGATCTGGAGCCTAAGGAAAGCGTGGAAAGGCTTGCCACCCGGCAGCTTGGAGGCTCTTGTCGGTGTAACCGTCTGTGATTCCCCAAGGGCGACGAGGTCCGCCTCATTGTCCCCTGAGATAGAACGTATCCTCCCGGGCGAGATAAGGAGGAACGAGTGGAGCCTCTCACGGAATATCGGTCATGGCAACACCGCTGTTACAGAAACGGCAGCCACACGAAAACCTTAGCTGGACTGCCAAGTCTACAGAAGTTCTAAAGCGGCCATACCAGGTTGAATCTAAGGCTGACGATCGTGCCGATCCGGTGCGCAACGCAATGCAGTCCTGGGCCTCAAGCCCTGCATCGGCATGCCGAGTAAGCTCAAAGCCCCAGCTACCCTTTACGGCTTCTTTGGAATTCATTGTGAACTGTGGCCTGCTGTACTGCTCCGAGCCAGCAAGGTCTCGACGACTAGCGTGTTCTGCTGAGCAAACTATAGCAAAACCAAAATCGAACACAGAACAGAATGAAAGCTGAAGACAGTGTGCCGGTCATGCGAAATATGGATCCAGCCTAGAGCCAAATACGTGAACGAAGCATCCTCCAAGAAGAAATTGAGATGCAATCACGGCAGAGCCACAGACCTGACCACTCTGCAAGGGACGCTGCAGTGTGGCATGCAAGAGGTCGGCCTCATCGGAGCAAATGACGGTATCGTAGCACAAATGCAGGATTCATTTCCAGCCTTGTCTCCACCGGCCACCTTCAGCCATTGCCCCTTGTGTTTGGCAAAGTCTTCGCCTCGGAAGACCGTCCAAGGCAGGGGCAAGTAGAACACATGCGACGGAGATACCGTCATGACACAGCACTGCAAATTTTTCAAGACAAAAGACGTGGCTTCATAAACGAACACACGTACACAGAAGGCTCAGCCCGTCCGTCGTGTCGACGATCGACAAACTCCGTGCGGACAACTCTCTAGTTTTGCCGTCTTGGCGCAAGCTGCCAGAACCTCCTCCGGCTCCCCCTCGAGCACGGAAGCCTTCAAAAAGCGCGTTGCTTGCGGAGAGGCACAGCTCACTCCAGACAGCGAAGGCCTCCAAGAAGTCGACAAGCTTGGCCACCTTCTGATGCCTGCCGCGGCAGGCACGGATGGCACGGGCTTACGCCACTCTGCTGCCTGCTGAGGTCAAGACGCTGGATGGAGTGCTCGCCGCACTGCAATCGGCTCGCCTAGAAGCGCCACTTCCATCTGCCAGGGCAGCCAAGGCTTTAAGGTCCACCTGAGGGCTTTCGACGTGCCTGCAGGCAGCGGAGAGGAAACCAGGAGCATAGTCTGCGTAGCACAGACGCTTCTGCTTCAACGTCCTCGGTTCGCGTGGGAGCAGGAGGGAGACGCGCTCCGCGTGGACAGCAAGCAAGGCCGGCGATAAGCTCATCTTACAATCCGAAGGATGCGCGTTGCAGGTCCTTGCACCAGATGGTGTCCATCAGGAAGACACCGTATGGTTCAACTTGCTCAAATGATCCCTGTGACAAGTAACATTGCGTCGCTTCAGCTTGCATGATGCTCTGACATGCGAAGCCCTGCGCCGGCCTCAGCCCAGTACTCGAACAGGCGCCAGAGTCCTTGGCGAAAGCCAGCCTGCCCAGCAACAAAAAATTAACAAGTCTTGTCCTGTTACTCGAATTTCTTCCAGCTGATGACCCGCATGGTGGGCTGGCCTTCCACATGGTCCACACGAGCATCGGGGCCTCAAGCTGTAAATACGCGGAAGTGAGAAGAAGCCCGAAGCACTAAGGCACCTGATGTTTGGACCTGCAGGCCGGAACAACAGGACTCGAAGTGCAAGCAAGCATGCTTGGACGTCTCTGGTCAAGAGGATGGTCGAGTGAAAGCCAGTGGCATCCACTGAAGTAGATCTGCTCGTCAGACTGAATGCTGGTGCAGCAATCTGACAGAATGATCTAAGTTGCGTACACTGGCGTCATCTGAAAAGGCATCCGGCCGCCTGGCCACCTGCGCGCTGAATGATGCGTTACTTCGAGCATCGCTTAGGAGTTCGATTCAGCTCATAAGCACAATGTATCGTAACGCTGTAGTCCCAAAATACCACGCACCGAAAAGGTATTACAACACGAGTAAGTTACATCTGGCCGCCTTGACAACAAACTCACTATCCCTACATAGTACTTGAAACACAGAGACAAAGGCTCCCTGTCAGGCAGTCCTTGTGCTTTCTGACTCAACCCTCTCCACTACCAGCGTTAAGTCCAGTTGGTTCACTCTTCGGCTGCTCGCAGAACGCTCGATGGATCCACATGCGCCCCATCGTCTGGTGGTCTGTTCCAGCATGCAGCGACATCTCTTCTCTTGCTTCCCGTCCTGCCTCTGCATGGACTGCTACAGGCTAAACGAGACAAGCAATGCTAAAAGCACGTGCAGCACATGCTGACTTGGTCAAACCACATAAACTGGCGCAGCCTTCACCCTTGACCTTGTCCGTGCACCTGTCCTCTCCATTGCATTCGGAGAGCATCGCACTGTTTCCTTGCCCTATGTCTTTTGTGGATGCAGGTTGAATGCAACACTGCACCGAAGAGGAAGCAGCAGGGTAACTAATTCAAGACTCGTGCGCTGGTTGCAACTCGCCGATGAGAAAGACTGGCCAGGGAGACACTGCCCGTCGTCCCTGTACCCCCGTTGCACGCAGACCGACCCAGGATAATCCCAGGTGCTGCCTCTGCATCGACAAAGAGGACTACCTCCCACTGCATTACGTGATGGAAGATGACATAAGCTTTCCAGAAAGTACAAAGCGTGGCTGGAGGATACAGTCCCAGCGGTCTCCCTTCCCAGCCTGATCATGATGCGGCGACAATGTCGCTGGCCTCCACGGTATGTTCGTCGTGTCCTCGCAACTTCTGTCAACACTTGTCAAGCGTGGCTTGGCCTTGCCGTCATCTGAACTCACCGGACACCGCAGACAAGATTTCGAGCTTTGGCACTCGTTGGCAAAGAATGCGCTGTGCAAGGGATTGGGTCGACCGAGGTCTACTAAGTCTACTAGAGCGAAGTGTTGAAAAGGCAAACAACCACGCAAACTCTGCCAAACGGCCCTGCCACGCTAGTCTGTCTGCACTTGGGCGCTGTGATAGCATTTGACACGACACTATACATGAGCATCTCTCCATGCAGCTCGAGAACTGCGACATCCTGGCCCCATCATCGCATGTGGTTTGAACATGGCTGTGCGCCAACATGTTGGTCCCGGATTTCAGTTGACCTCCAACACCGGTGAACGGAGTTGGGAGTACAGGTGCAATGTCATTGCCCGTGCAGGCAGCAACCTGTGCCAGGATTCCCGCAAAGAGTCGAGTTGAAACCAAGCAGGAAACCGCTGAAACTCACGTGCTCTTTCAAGAAGCACTTGACGCTCCAGCCGAAGTTGCTCCTGAACGCTCGGTTGCCGTCGCTTCTGGCTGCTCGCAGAAGCAACAGCATCCATCAGCACCTGCCATGTGGGTCCGCACAGAGACTGCTCCGCGGTCTAAGTCTAAGCAGTCTAATACTCAACTTCGTAGAGTCGCTCAGTTGATCTTAGAGGAGACTGGACTCCGTCTCGGCCTCATGCAGGGAGGCTGCTCTGCTGAGCCACCATGCTGCATTCGCCAACTCCTCCCGAAAAACGTCAGCTTCTCAGAGCAATTTGAAGCTCAAAATGAAGGGAGCATCAGAAGCGAGAGAGTTTGGACGCACGAAAAGCCTGCGCCCCAAACTCGGTGATGCCGTCAAAGGCTCGCTGTCCCGTCGCCCATGAGAACGGCGCAGGTCCCAACCTTCGAGGAGTGATGCGGCGGAGCCCCTCACTCATGCAATATCTACTCTTGCACCATACACTGGCATCCGAGATGGATCCAAGCTTCATGCTGGGACTTGCCAAGAGCCCGCATGCTGTTCGCCAGGTTTTGTGCATCCAGTCCTGGCCGTGGGAGAGGTCACAAAGCGCGCCCCTCACGCTGCAGCAACTGCTCATTCTGCCTCGGATGCTGTGCATGCAGGCCGTCGCGAAGACGCCCATTGGCCTGGCTAGTGCTAGTGTTTATGTGCGTTCGTAGCCGCAGGAAGACCAGAAGCCAGAAGCTGGGCGGCCTCTCGTCGGCGGAGCTCAGAATGGTCGCAGCCCGCGCAGCGTTGGACCTCGACGGGGCTCATGCCAGCGACTCCCCGGTTGACGACGAGCTTTCGTTGCCCTGAGCTCCAGGCAGATGCTGTGGACTGAGGCCTTCGATTCTCCTGACAGAGGCCGCTTGCATTCACTTTAGTGCACCTGCACAAGTGCAAGAAGTGGACTATTTGGCAGGCAACCACTTCTGCGTCTGCCTCTCCGCACAAGATGCCGGCAGCCTAGTTGGAGCTTCCTGCTCGCAGTCCCATCTTGCTGACGAACCCAGCATTGACACAGCAACATTTGCAAGACAAGAATCCAAAGAAACCCCGAGCAGAGGCCTCTTTGACGAAAGGAGTCGCTGAGCACCACATCAAAATCGAAGTGTCTTGCGCTGTTGGCTCGTCTTGCCTCGCAGCTCCGCTCTTTCAGCTCTCCGTCCCTCCCAGTCCTTGACTTGCTTTCGTTGAGCAGGACTTTCGTTGAGGCAAGGGGTTTCTGAGGCTGAGTGCCACGTGCACTGGCGATTGGTCGCGGGTCACGACATGAGCTGTATTTGGCGGCTTACTTGCATTTTCTTGGCGGGCACGACATCCATATTATCGCGAAAATGCTGCCGACTTCGGACGAACATGTGAAAACGAGCATGGGGTTTCGTCGCCGGACTAGCTTCGTGCATCAGTGGCCGAGTGCTTCTCGGATCTCCACCACAAGAAATGTTTCGAGGAGCGTGTCAGAGCCATAGCATCTCACGGAGGCAACTGAAGCATGGCGCACGCTGGCAATGTCCAGCGCGAGACCCTAAGCAATTTCAATGTCTTGGTGTTGACGTGACGCCGCAGACGGAGACCGTCGTTGTCTGTCCTAAAAACCCATCTCCAGTGCGCCTCCGGAAAGCCTCCTGGCTTGCTGCAGCTGTCGACGGCTCGCGCAGCATCTCCAACAAGGGGCCAGCAAAAGGCAAGTGGCTTCGTCCAGATGACCGAACAAAACAGTCAAGCATGCTTGCTGTCCTGCATGGTGCCGGAAGCCCATAGCGTGTTGGACAAGGCCTGGATAAAGTTGCTGCGGTCTCGCCCAACTTCGGCAGAAATGACACAGACTCGTGTTACAAAGACAGCTTTTGACAACTGCAACTGCACACTGCCGGAGGGAGCAAACAACTGGAGCTGCTCAACACGTGCCTGCGTGTCTCCGCGATGCAACTTGTTCACCGCCTGCCAGAGAATTGAAAAGATGTGAAACAGTTAGCCAATGACGGTCTCTTCTTCAGGGAGACAAGCAGGTCACGAAAAACTGGTCCTCTTCAGCAGCCCTTCCCAGTGGTGGCAGGTCTTGGAGAGCCAGGACAGCCGACCTTCGCTTCACGCAACGACGTAACAACGAGGACGAGGAATGAACATCGCACCGAGGCGAACGACGACTCGCCTCCAGCAGGTGTTGGAGAGATCACGCGCTGCGTGCCCGGGCAAACGCTTCAGGGCCTGTGAGGACGATTTGAAGTGACGTGTAAGAGATTGTAAGTAAGATTAAGAGCTTGCGGCCGTTCGCCGTCTCTGGGAGCTTGGCAGCTGCCGAGAGAGCGCTGACGAGGGCTTCGTGGCAAAGCTGAAGCCGCCCTGCCAGGCCAGACAGGTTGCTGCGGCACCCCTGTGGCCGCTGTAGCCGTATAAGAGCAGAAGAAACCTGCTGCTCGAACAGTGTTCACTAGCTCCTGCGCAAGTCACCAAGGCTGAAAATCTCAGACCGAAGAGCATCGAGTTGGCATCAGTCCTGGGTCGGCCACCTGGGCAAGCCTCTCATCGCGGACTTAACGGCTGCTCGCATCAGCCTTGGCAGGGCTGGAAACCAGCCAGCCCGTCACTTCATGCGCCAAGCGCCCTGCGGAAGGTGGAGCAACTCGATCGACGCCTGGCGAGACGGAGCACAAGAGATCCGTTTGGCTCTCTCTTCAGACTTCACGCAAGGCTCGGACAAGGGTTTGGGCTGTGTTTGAGGGTGGCTGCGCGCTGAAGTGATGGATGCGGCAGATCGCCTCGGCTTAATGAATGATTGATCGACCACGCATGAGCAGCATGCAGTAAGGCAGGGCGCCTCTGCTGCGATCATGTGGTAGGAAGGCGCGTCAACTGCCTGTGGCGTCGCAGATCTCCGAACCGTGTTGGACGAGTTCTGCACATCCAGCTCCGTCACCTGGACACAACGTAGTCTTGCAGGGATGGTTCACGACGTGGTTTGCCAGGCCATGCCAGGCCTGTGCGTGGCAGCCTCATTGGGTGGCCGCGGCCAGCGGTTCGTGCTGCAGCGCCGAGGCGCCCAAGGCCCGAGCCGCATTCGCCAAGTACCGCGGAGACGCCTGGATTTGAAGAAACTGGCAGGGGTGTTCCATATAGGGTTCTAGGATTCGGACAGGCCAGGCCTAAGTGTAGACCTCTGCTGCGACCTCCTCGATAAGTTGCACAACGCCGGGGGAGTGGAGCCAGGTCGCTCCATCCTCCGCCTGGCATTCGCCGACAGACCACTCTGAGACCCTGCTCTTCTCGCTCGTTCGCTTTCGACGAGGGTTGGGTCTGAGGCAGCCCTCGGTTAAGGTGCAGCGCGCAGCTGAGTCAGGTGTTGGCTCGGCTGGGACGGGTCTCCCCAAAGGTTTCGCGCAGGGCCTATACAGGACGTGCGCTCCCCATCCAACTACGTCTGAGCCGGTTCCTCGATCAGAAGACCTACTACTATCGAACTCGCGGAAAGCCTTGCCGGGGAGGATGGAAAGCCTCCCTCGGGTCCCTCAAGCAACTGCAGCGGACGGAGGTTTCAAACCTCTGTCTCCAATCTCTCTCTCGCGCCCTCTGTCTTCGGCATTCGGCCTTGGCAAGGCGGTGCAAGGCCGTTCCGCGGTGCACGGCACCCAGCTCTGGGGCATGACGCCGCAGTGCCAAGAGCAGCTCCGGCACGGAATCCTGATCTGAGCTCGGCGGATGGATTCACCGCCCGCGTCCCCGGCTGCAGAAAGGATAACTCTTTCCTTCGACACCAGCAAATCATTGAGGCGCCGGGCGCGCCGCTCCTCTGGCAAGAGCTTGTCGGAAGACACAGGCGGGCTTCCAACAACAGGCTTGAACTGACGACGCTCCAAGCAAACCCAAAGAGCAAGAACCGCATAATCTTGACAACGGCAGCTTGCCCTCAAGCGTTGAAGCATGCTTGCATCAATGCACCGAAACGAAACTTTTCACCCGTCCTCGGCTGTCAATCCGTGACGGCTTCCGCGAAGCTGTTCAACACCTCAAAATCTCAAAAAAAGATCAGGTTGTGCGACCTGCAGCGTCGAGATGATGGACCTAACATGCTGGCTGCTTTCACGCACGACGAGGTCCGCGCGCATGCCTGACGGGAGCGCATCGAGACACTCATGCGCATACCCATCACTCCCGATCAGGGCGCATCTTAACTGGCAAGGATGCTGCAAATGGTCCGACTGGAAGGTGGCGGAGGTGCTTGCTGTGCTTGAGGATGCCGCTGGTCGACATGCTCGCGATATGATATGATATGCAGAGATATGCCACCTCATTCTTTCGAGGTCTCTTCCATGAGCCGAGTTGGGACGCCAAAGCTCACTGCTCTTGAAGCAACTTAGGCCCGGCAATCCGATCATCATGCAGCGCAGTGGGTGCATTTCACGGCTGGCAGCGGTTGAGAGAGGCGACTCAAGATGGACATGTGTCTGCCTTCGCTTGCTGCACCCAGTAAATTCCACTTTGCCACACGAGTCTCTTTCAGCCCCTGTGTCGTGAACTGTTACGGCGTTTGCAATGAGTGACTGCAGCGTAAGCCCGGAAGCGCACTGTCCCCCATGTTCCTCGGTGTAGAGCAATACTGAGAGACGAGGAAAGACCCACGCGTGTGAAAACACTTCTTGGACAACTTCTTGCAAGCCAAGCTTCCTGAAACAATCCTCGCCGTTGGTGAGGCCGCAAAAAGGGCAGCTGCGCGCCTCTTAAAGCTCCCTTGTTTGAGGAGCAGGGCACGTCGCTGACGTGAGCTAAAGAGCGAAACACACCTGATGGGCAGCTTTCTGACATCCGAACGCCGCTTGATGAATCCGCCATTGTACAGCACTGATTTACTGTTGTTCCAAGCACCACTGTTGCTGCCCATCGGATGCATAAGCATTCCGCGGGTCCGACAGGGTCACGAGAACATGCGTGCATGTAAAATAATCATTGGCTGAACACTGCCTTGAACGGACCCCGGGACCGACCCAGCAGTTGACATGACAATTCCACTGAGCACTGCTACAGGGTCCACGCAGTCATGCAGACTGCAGACTTGTCGGGGTGGAGTCTGGTTGGGTTAGGTAGGCCCTTGGTAGGTTTAGAGCCCAGGGTGGCGTGAACACCGTGTGCACAGCCGAGACGAGCTCAAGAGCTCAACATTTTTTCCTTGGTGGGGAATGCGGCATCAACAGCACTCCATGGGCTCATGACTCGATCACGTACTAGACTACAAGCAAGGCAGTCGACTAGATTCCCGGACCATTGCAAGCAGTGTGACTCAGAAAGTGCTCGCGATGGAGAGGTGGGATTCATCACACAGGCACAGGCGATACAGAACTGTCTGCCATCAAGCAGCAATCTTTTTCTGCTGCTTCTCGCTGAAGCTTGAGGCAGCACCTGCATTTCGAGTGGATCCAAGCTCGCATGTCTGAATAGAAACCGCACATGCACTACGTTCCTTTGTGTTTCTTTCATTCAATTTAAACAACATCCTCTGCGTATCCCATGCCAGATTCTATCACCTGAAACCGATCAGGAAATAGAAGGTGCAACATACAATGGTGTAACTATAATTAGGTTACCATTGTTTGATTTGGTGTCTGCACGCGCTCACTTCTTTCATTTTGTTCATTCGGTTTCACTGTAAAACATCAAAGTTCACTTCATACTATTCTCTTGAGCAAAAGAGACCTACGGAAAGACATGAAGGTAAAAGAGAGGAAAGAAAGCCCGACAGAATGACGATAGAGGAATAATTAGATGGGGAATTGAAACAGAAGGTGACAATATGATATAAGAATATTGCAGCTACAAACTACGGTCTTTTGTGTTCCGTTCGGTATGTACCTCAACACCATGCATGCGTGATGTGGTTGCTTGCGCTCACATTTGACGCGTCCAGGCCCTCCATTCGTGTTTCTGGCTTGATACTTGCGCATGCATCCATCTGCCTACCTTTCTATCCCTTCCTGGGCACTGTGCGAAAAAGCAGGCAAGTCATCCAGGAAAGTACACCAGTGCTGAGGCAGGTGCCTACGAGGACGTTCTGTGGGAGCGATTTGAAGATCTGCCATGTCCGAGATGCAGGCAGGATGCAGATTCCACGACGGCAAGTCCGTGACTAGTTCGCAGCTCTGCTCGGGCCCCCACTCTCAGGACCTTCTCATCGCTCTCTTTGGTGCAGATTTCTGGCAAGGGCTCATCAACATGGAATGAAAGAAGCAAAGAGCTCACATCGTCTTCCATTCTTGCACATTGGCCTTCCTGCTTGTAGATCTCAGCCAAGAACGCCAGAACTTTCCTTGGCGACGCACACGTAACAGCATGGTCTCGCCTTGTGCTTGCATGACGTTATTGGGGCTTGGACCCCAGATTTCGGTTGTCTTGCCCCAGAATTCCCTGCCCAAGCCGGCGAGTTCAACAAGCTTGAAAGAGGTGCAGGAGCATGACCTGGTTCTGAGCAAGGACCATATCGATGAGTTTGTCGTGAACCTTTTTGGCCTGGCAAGTCCCGGCAGCACAAGATCGGTTTTGATTCAGGGCATGTTCAAGACTATCCTGATCCACTCTTGCACGTTCGTTTGCTCGCAGGAGTCACCCCGAGAGTGTCGACCTTCTCAGTGTCTACGTGGACTAACGGCTGCTGCACGCTATGTGGAAACAACACCGCCATGTCCAACGCGCTGACAGTGCCAGATGTGACTGCATTGCTACCCACAAGTCATCACCGTTTGCAGAACTGCGCATGCCTCGTCGCAATCATCTCGGAGGGGTAGCTTTGAGAGGATCAAGTCCCCTGCCTGAGGCGGCTGGGGAATTGGGACCGAGGGTAACCAGACGACTAAGCAGAACACCTGCACATCCGGAGGGCAGAGCTGGCCCTTGTCCTGGCCAAGTTCAAGCATGTCGGAGTGTGCGAGAGTGCCATCGACAAACTGCAAGCGTCCTTCAGCAAGGACAGAAGTGCAGCTACCTGAAATGGTGGATGTGCAATCCTATTCCAATCATAGCAAATCTGCCAGCTTTCAAGGGCTCCCGGCTGCATTGTCCATGGCTATTTTTGCTTTCTCATCCTGGCGAAGAAATGCATGGCAGCGCTCAGCAGCTTAGCCGGTTTTCTTCATCAGTATTTCTGAGGCGCCCACTCGCTTCTTAGGCTTTGGCTTCCCGACTACCATGGCCACTCGTTTGAAGGCCTCAGGCGCCGCCTGCAAACAAGGAGACAACCATGGACACTACAATACGGAACACTCCCAAACCAATGTGGCAGTACGCTCTAGAACGAGAGTGCCATGTTGGTTGGAGTGGAAGGCAGGGTCACAATCATGATCGTGACCTCTCAAACAGCAGCTATCAATAGTAAGTGCGGGTGGAAACAAACTGAAGCAGCAAGTTTGACACACTGATCTTTCTGGACAGGTTGTTCGGGGTAGGGCGCCTCGATTAAGCTTACTTGCGGACGAGGCGATGTTCTTGAGCCCCCTATGATCTACAGCTTTATACTTTAGGAAACTTTGACAGCTCGATCTTGCATTTGTCAGCAGGGGTGCTCGGGAAAGGGTCGTAGTGATCATACTTCCAAGCAACCAGTCACAGTGGATCTACTTCGAGGCTCGGTTTACCACTAAGCCAGATAAGCTGCAGTGATAGCCCTATGGTGGCCTCGGCACGTGACTTAGGAGACATCTGGTCAGGCTAGACATACAGTTACACTTGGCGTTTAAGTTGTAAGCTCTGCAAACCGCCAACTCGGACCAAGTAAATTTGAGGGGTGAAAGATGCCACTGCCATCTCCATTCTTTCCTGTTATGGCCTTTGTCTGCATTTAGCTGCATAAGAACTTAGGAGCTTACTGCTAGCAAAGGATCCGCATCAGGAGCAAGAGACCTATAAGTCAATAGCGTATCCCAAAGCCTCTGCAAACTTTGCGAGCGGCGCAGCAAGGTTCACAGCATATGCTGCTGCAGTCCTTGCTTGCCGACAACAATGGAGAGATCAGAATTGCGGAGACCAGACCCTTCGGTGTCCTCGCATCTGGATCCTCGTCATGGATCGACTCGAAGATCTTCGGCATGAAGATGGGCCAAGCACTCTGTGAGTGCTCTTTCCTGCCATTCGGCTTGGTCCGACCTCAACCACCTGCTTGGGTTGAAATGCAAACCTGACTGAGGCAACGGCAAGTGATCGAGGAGATCGCACACCAGGTAAAGGCCCAACACCTACCCATCATCGCCCGTCTAGCTGCAAGTTTGAACGACGTTCACCCTCACTGAAGCTGATCACCGATCTGCAGCAGAGCCTTGTTCTCCTTGGTTGCTACCTGGTCAGCCCACATGTCAATGTATGTGCGGTTTCCTGTTTTGTTCTGAATTCGCGCAGACCGCTTGCGCATGGATGCTCAGGCAGATGCCCATTGCTGGATGCGCTCAGCGCAGCCGGACAGGCAGGGCAGGAACTGCTCGGGCGAGACCTTCAAAAATCCACCAGTCTACACTGCAGGGAGGGAGAAACGGAGCAGAGAAACGGAGCAGCACACAACCAAAGCCTTCATCATGGCTCCCAAGACCTCCTCGTAGTTTCTTCGGAGCTGGTCCTTGCTTGCAGTCGCAGTGAGAACAAGATTTGACACCTTGTGAAAAAAGGCGAAGAGCGAAGGGCAACGACCAAGGCCTCCTCCGCGGTGAGGTCGTGCTCGTCCTCGTCTTCGTCTCCGGCATGGAGCTCTTGTGGCAAAGCACTCGCCTCCGCGCCACCACTGTACCCACTTGATGTTTCGCCGAAGCCCCAGCCTCATGCTTCTCTTTGGCTTGCTCTTTGGCATGTTGGGCACCTCAGTGAGAGTGGCTGGGACGGTTGGGGCCCTCAGCAGAACACTGAGATCCACTGGGCCTTTGGCTTCTCTGCAAAGACTGGTCCAGGAGTGTGAAGACACTGCCAAATTGCGCAGTTCACAACCCGACACCTCGTCACACCTCGTGCCTGGAAGCCCTCACCTCAGATGCCCGAATACTAGGCCTGGCTGTCAGCTTCTGGACCTCGTCGCTACCGAGGACACCAGGGCCAACCTGATCGCACGAGGATTGAAACTTCAGCTGAGCTGTTTTGCCTTGACTGGATTGCACAAACAGTAAGAGGAAAGCATTCTTGATGCACTCGGCCACACCAGAGGAGATCTCTTGCAGATGCTCAGCGTCCTTTCACTCGAAATCTGCTCAAGCATCTCCAGAGCATGGACCGTGGCAGAAACCAAAACGGCCTGGTACGTCTGCAACTGGTGGAAGGCAGCCTGCCAGCCCGTGCACCAATTCTTGGCCGCTCCGCTAAGAGAAACCGAACTCTGCGTGGTCCGCTTTGCCTCTAGGCCCTTCTGCAGCAGTTCCTTGGCCATGGCCTCAGATGAACACTTGTTTCAGAGCCGGTTTTACAGGAGCTGCCGTTCGTGTCTTGTCCTCGGTGGCCTGCATTTGGCTGGCCTCGCTCCTCGCACAGAAATGGCGATGCAACGGCGCTGACCTAGTCCAGCCTAACAATCGACATGATCTTCTGCAATAACGAAGGGGCTTCCGCATTGCAGCACAGGTCCCAAAGGGCTCTGTCCCCTCCGTCCTGCGCTCCGAGCCTCGCCGCTTTGATCAGCAGGGACCAAACCTGCAAAGCAGTTCCACGCACCTGAGCGGTAGAAAAGCCCTGGAGACAATAACAGTAGCAGTAGTAGTAGTAGCAGCAGCAATAGTAGTAGTTGTAATAGTAGTTGTAGTAGTAGTAGTAGTAGTAGTAGTAGTAGTAGTAGTAGTAGCAATTAGTAGTGGCAGTGGTAGTGGTAGTGGTAGCAGTAGCAGTAGCAGTAGTAGCAGTAGTAGTAGTACTACTACTACTACGACGACGACTACTAGTAGTAGTAGTAGTAGGAACACTCAGTTATTTAGAGTGCGCCTAAGCCACGCTTCCGAACATCGGACTCATTGTGCAATTGTGGAAGAGGCGGCGCAGATGAGTTCTGGCGCTACTCAGTTTTGCTGTATTACGCAGATTTGCTTTACTGGCTTTACTACAGAAGTCGGCTATGGGTACTTGCAAGACTTAACTCAAGCCCTGCAGTGTGGAGCCTCGTCGCAAAGCATGGATGCATCATCCGTGGCGGACAATAGAGGCAACAGCACCTCTCAAGGTCAAGATAGAGCGCGAAGCTTTGTAGGCACGACTATCTAAGAGGTCGAAGGGGACGGACCTGGGCCGTGTCAGGAACGGCTTCGAAGTAACCTGATCGTGCAGGCGGGCCGAATAACAGTTCAAATTCTGCAGATGGGATAACGGCAGAACGGTTCCTGAATGCGCAAACAGAAGGCCCGGCCTGACTCCATCTCCGTCACAAAGGTGTGCAGAAGCTGTACCTGGGATGCGACCGTAAGCATTGACTAGAGCACCGGCCCACACGCGCGCAGGGCTTCGGTATTGCTTCGAAAAATCATCAAAGACATGGCACGGACTGCATCATGTCGTGGAACTTCTCAGTGTGGACTCGGACGGTCTTGCCGTCGCCGGTATTGACCTGTGCTTCTTCCCGCACAGCTTAGCTGTTTGTTGTTGGTGTTCTCGTTCCGCCTTCACATATTCGTCCTCATCGGCTCCGCCCGACGCTGGCGCCTCTTTTTTGCAGCAAGGCAGGCGTGCAGCTTTATTCAAAGAAGGATCCAGTGCACTACTTATAAAAAACCGATGCATAACAAGGGAAGACGGAGAGAGAGAGAGAGAGAGAGAGAGACAGACAGACAGACAGACAGACAGACAGACAGACAGACAGACAGACGGACAGACAGACAGAGAGATGCCTGAAACCACTGGTCCGCCATACGACGTGCTCGAAATGGTCATCAAGTTCATGGCCAAACAACAGACATAATCGACAACTGCCTGAGAAGCAAGCGCGGGTCGAATGTTTAAGCATCATGGACAGAAAACCTAAGAGCAAAACCGCCGTACCAGTATCAGCAACAGAAGCAACATGAAGCAACAAGACTAGCGGTCAATTGTGCTTATTCAGCACAGCTACTGGAAGGGCTAGACAGGTGCGCAAACAGATATGTATGTGTACGCATGCATGCATAACTACTAACGGTCGAAAATTACACATTTGTTGAATTAGCAAAACATTGAATATTTAATTAATGCAATCATTAATGAATTCATGACTCAGTTAAGCACGCATTTCAATCGCAGGCTGAACAGAGGCCGCGAGGGTTGCGAGCCCCTCGAAGGCATGCAAAGTTCTCTGGGCTGGCTTTGGACGTCTGACTGCGTTAGCACATCGCTTGCATGGTTCAGGGTTCAAGGGGAGAAGGAGACTCGGGGGCAGTGACTGTTTGTGACTGCGATGCGCAAGAGGTCAACCCTCCTCCGAGCAACTTCGGATGCGACATGCGTGAACATCCTTGCATACTTCGACTATTCTCCGTTTGGACCAGATCTCCTCCACTTGCCGAAGGTGCAGGTCCAAAGATGCGTGAGAGCAGGCCACCACCAACGACAGCACTCGAAATCGAGAAAGCAGGTTCAGAGCCGGATGCACCGATCCGACGGGATAGCGAAGTGACGGAACGAGCGGCACTGCGTACGCCGGTCGGAGCCGGTGGTGGTCCCCGTGTGCCTGATCATGCAAGTCGTCCAGGCGAAGGTTCCTGCACAGGGCATGTTTTGCGTTCATGCAGTCGTGGACTAACAGATCCCGCCGTGCAAGCTGCCTGAAGATTCCCGGCAGGAGCGGCTGCAAGAAAGGCTTGAAGTCCTTTTCAGTTCAGCTTATCTGAAAATTTCAGAAGGACTTCGGCTAGACACAGCTCGAGTGGAGAGTTCCGCGGTCGTCCAGTGTCTTCAGTGAAAGGCGGAGCACAAATTGGCCAGTTTGGTTCGTCGGCCCTTACCCACTTCAGTATCGTACTAGTAGAAGTGATTGCGGGGCTCCTTCTTCAGGCAGGTACAGATTCGCTCGGAGGCCTCCTTAATGTACCTGGCGGTACGCAATGCACAGACGGCATCTTTGCGCTCGAAGCTCAACTGCTGCTGGGCAGGCTCTCTCTGCACATCGTCAGCCTCATTGGAGAACAAGAACAGAGTGCAGTGCTATACATGCCCCATGGTGATTCCCGTAAAGGTTGTTGCATGTTGTTGCCGCTGGCCGCACTACTGTAATCGACTCTTCACTGTTGCAGGTTCTGCTCTCTGAGCACGGGGCCTCGACCTGGGTGTTCATCATTGCACCAATGGCTTCCCGCGCATCATTGAGGAACTTCTCCTGCAAGCAACGCATCATGCATTCGATGCTGAGCCAGACCAGGCTTGCAAACATGAACATGCATCAGGCAGTCCTTTCCCACTGCGATTCCAAGTCTTGGCACGCAGCACACTGCTCATTGTTTGCGCAGACACTTCTGGGTCGTGTCTGCGGGGCTGCTATGCCAGAATCTATTCATATCGAGAAACTAGATAACTGTGTGACATGCATAACATGACTTGATGACAACAGAAAAAGCCGAGGTTGGTGCAGCGACATGCACTCGAAAGACTTGCCACGAAGTCGGTTCTCCTCAGGCTTCAAATCTCAGCCCTCTTGTCCGAAAAACTATCAGGCAACGACGAGAGTGCCTTCTTGCTGGTGGCGGTCATCACAAAACTCTTCAACATTGGCATGATGCTGTCATAGTACTGGACAAAGTCCTTGGACAGGCAAAGAACTCGTCTTGCTGTTAGGTGTCAGCTTGACTGCGGCTGCCATGGGCACCTTCTCCATGACACCTGCTATGACGGCGATGGAGGTGATGGCCTCCTCCCGAACCTGCCGTCAAGTACTGACTTCCTCGTGTGCCCACCATTTCAACAACTTGAGGAGTAGGCGACTCGCTGAAGCTGGGACCCAAGCACCGCGATGTTGCGAGTTTTGCAATTTCATGACCTCGTCTCGATACAGCCCATACGGCAATCCACCCTGAGCATCTGTTGCAACATGCTGGGCGGTCTGCCAGCTTCTCCATCAAAGGGCGTGCATACCTGCCATGAGCCCGCATGATCCCTCTGCTAGCCGAAGATTCACCAAACACTCTCAACCAGTGATGCTTCCGGCTATAGACATTGAAGAGCACAAGTACCTCTGGCAACCTTCCTGCCGCCACAGGGTGGAGGCTGCAAGACATGGTGAAAACCGCCGCAAATCGCGGGGTAGGATCGAGTTGAGTGGAGGCATGGTGGGCGGCGGATAGGCGTGGCAGAAGGAATGGAGTGGGTGGAGTGCTCACGGGCGGCTAAGGGCAAATGGCGCGCTGGAAACACACAATTCGAAGTCCTTCACTCATGCCACTGAACCTGGCCTAACGAGTACTATGAAGGTGAGGGGCACGGCGCCGTCATCGTCTTCGTCACCATCATCGTCATCATCGTCATCGCAGGCATCATCGTCATCAGCGCAATGGCCATCTGTCATCTTCACAACAACAGTATAAGGCCGAATTGCTTCGAGCATTGACTTGATGCGAGGAGCGAGGTACTTGCCACTTATGGGCCAGAATGCACCTTCAGCGCTACCGCGTCACTGGACAACTGCCGCACAAACACCGTCATTGCCGGTTGCTGTACACGGAGTGACAGCTGGCTCGTCGGGAAATCTCTTATACTGAAACATACATGTACGCTGGCACCATGCGAATTATTTTCGTCAGACGACGCAATCCGGGAGCAGAGCGTGAAATCAAATGAGATCAACCACATCCACACAGGCCTTGGCTGATGACGATGACAGGCAGATCTTGGACTTGAGGAGGGCGAGTTCCGTTGAAGTTCTACGACTTGCGACTGAGCTGCATAATCCTGCTGAATCGACGCCATCTGCCGCAATCTTGCCACGAGGCCGGAAAGAAAGGCACTCTTCAAACCGAGTCCTTGCACTTCCATACGCGTTTATGCGGACCCGCCACGCAAGCAGGGCCCTCCCTAACATGCCCAGGAACAGAGAATGGAACACGAAAAAGCGCTGCAGTGACCAGCGAGCTAAAAGTTTTAGGTCCACTTCCATTGATCGGCTGAGCAGCTTTGAATGAACTGCCTTCCTTGAAAATCCAGATCGTCACCTCAGCAGCCAGGACGCCTGGATCTAGAAATCCTGGATTCTCTTAATACTCCTGTTCCCGGTGATGCATCAAGGTCTGAAGTCTGACATAGTCTGACGAGTGACCGGCTGAGAATCTCAAGCTTTCCCAGTGACTGTCTGACATTCGAACTCTCAATTCGTATCTCGCTTGGCTGCCTGCTCAAGCTTCCAGGCTCAGGATTGGGACTGCGCAAAAAACACGACGCACAACAGCCGCTTCGATAGCGTGGCCTCTGTTCAGGCCCTGCGCATCCAAGGATCCCAGGTTCTGCGTGACTCCGACGCCGCCGCTGACAGCACCGCTTCGACCACTCTGCGCAGCTCCAAAACCGCCGACACTTCCGCTGACAGCACCTCCGGGGCAGTCCAACACAGTCGCAAACCCCTTGCCCCGTGCCCCCGAAGAGTCTGATGCCGCCATGCCTCGACGCGGCTCGTTCCAAGGAATGCTTTGCTGTGGAAGCTGCGCTTGCTGCATGGGGGCTGACTGCACGCTGCTGTCGTACCTCGGCGTCAATTGTTCAGCTTCCAGTGCGCAGCTGTGATGATGTAGCGACTTGCGTACTGAATGCATCTGCTCATGTTGTGACGCTGACGCCACGGAATGCCGAGGCACAGCGACGGCGCGCTACGCGGCGGCGGCGGAGGGTCGAAAGGCCGGGATTGCTCCTGAATCATCCAGCCATGACTTGCTTCTCCATGTTCGCTCTCTCTTCTTTAGAAGCCCTTGGCGCCTCTTCGATGCCTCGACTCATGTAGGAGGTTGGCGTCGAGCTCGGCTTTGCAAAGAAGTTGCCGCTCGGTGCATCACGGACGGATCCTCCTGCACAACTTTGACAAGGCACACTCCTCAGCAACTGCCAGACGCCACTAGTTCTGCAGGTCTGACCTAGTCCAGAAAAATTGAAGGGGCGCGTCGTTCCGATGGCCCCCGTTCCTGGAATTCTCACGGCTAAGCCATCAAGCCCAGCCGCAGGAGTGATACAGACCGGCTCAAGTTGCGACAAGAGACCGAAAGGGTTCGGGTTGATCGGTCCAAACAGGTAGTTGGCCGCGTCCGAGGAGCCCATGCCCCCGAAGGGTGCCAGGAGGGCCGACTGACCCTACAGATCACACGACTCGTAATCTGCAAGAAGGACAGTACAACTACATAAACGAGAGAGCGGAATTTTTTTAGAGCTGAACACAATAAGCTGCACGGCATGTGAGCCTGGCTCTGAAGAGGCCTTGTCTGGAAGGGGTCTTGCGCCATTGGCTGGCCTGGAAGCTTGCTTTAGACCGTCTTGAGGTGAGCAACATGCTTTAGAGTAGAGAGCACTTAGACAAGCAAGCCTACTCTTGTCGCCGTGGGTGGAGCTGAGGCTGGACACAGCCATTAGGTAGGAACACCATAATGCTGACCACGCCTGTTTTCCATGCCGTCCCTCCTGCTTGCGGCAGGCTGGTGACGGTGGTTAGGGCCTGAGCTCTTGGGCTTTCGAACTACTCTGAGCGACTGGCACCCTCTGTGCTACTCTTCTCATGATTCTCAAGAAACATGTAGCATAGTCTAGCTGAAGCATCGCACTTGCAATGAGTTTGGGGCTATCACTCATGAAATCATCAGCTTTGGACCAGACCCTGCCCTGAGCTCCAGGCATCTGCCGGTCTTGACAGGCCTGAAGAGCTCAGAGCTGAAGGGCTGTTTGGACACACCTCCACTGTCATCGCGATGCCCCGGCGCCTGCTTGGCTTGCGAAGGAGCCGCTAGGCGAAGGCGGCGCGATTGATATTGACATCGGCAGCTGCTGGCCGCGAACGTCACCTGGCACCACTCACGTCCTGAACAAACCAACATACCAAAACAAGTGCAAAGTAATACAAAGACTAAAGGGAACCAAGCATTGAAGAACTTTCCAAACCTAAAGCCATGTCGAGCGGACGGGACACCGGGCTAAATGCCTGGCAGTGCCGCACGGACCGCGGCATGTCTGCCCTGCAAACAATGCCACCACTGGAGGTATGCCACAAAGTGCGACCACATGATTGCTTGAAGATGCTCTACAGCATCACAGCATCTAAGCATGCAGCTGGCCAGGTATCTGGCCCGACGCAAGAGTCTGTCGTCGCTCCACTCCTGTTGGCGTGGAAACTCAGATCCCAAGGAATGGATTTCAGAATTCACGTCTGAGTGTCTTCATACAGCCGCTCAACCCACAAGTCACCCAGGTAGCTACGAGAAGTCGTGTCATGCGACGACCTCACCCTGCTTGGGGGATGAATCATAAGTTAGAAAGCGGACATCATTCTTGGAGGAAGCAAATGCCTTGTGACAACAAGATTTGCACCCAGGACTACGAGCGACCTTGCATCCACATGCCAACTCTGAGCTCTTCGAGGGCAACACTCCGAGAACCACGAAGCAACCTGCTGATACAAGCACCGAATCGCAGAGGAAACCCAACAGAAAGCAAACAAGAGCTGCTCAACAAACCATACACTGGACACAACAACCGGGCACAGACGAGCCACTAAAAAGGCTGCAACTCTCTCTGCTCTCAGCAAGTAGGTCACAATATCCAATCTCATCGCTGCCCACAAGACAGCAATGCCAGTAGGAAGCAAGCAAAGGGTAGCTTGAGCGGAGAAACTTCTGGCCCGCAGCCCGGGCCCGAGCTCCCCGACTTCCAAGCCTCCAAAGGACTGCGAGCGTGCGGCCCCAATGAAGGTGCCGTCCGCGCGGACATGCACCCTGCCACGATTTGCAGGCTTTCCGCGCCACAAAGGCCTTCAGCACTCCACAAGGCCTGAAGTCTGGGCAAGACGGTGGATTGGTCTCGGGCCTGAACAGTGAAGTCACTGATCTTCAATCTTGCATGCCACTCGGCTACGTCCGGCTCCCGCCTCCGATCCGCAGTACCACCTGATCGAGCGTAACATCTGAAGCGGCATCAACAGAGTATGCTCTAATGTCTAAGTGGAACTTTCATGATACGCTGATTGCACTTTTTTGTCTGCACCCACCTTGCACTTGCACTCGACCATGGTCGAGTGGCAGCCGTGTGATGTCGACATCCCCGGCATCAGACCTAGAACCAGCTGTAACTGCATGCTGCCGAATGTGAAAAGCTTAGTGGTTCAGTCCTCAACGGCTGGTAGCTCGCTGCAGTGCTCGCGGCAGTGCTTCTCTGAATGGGTGGTGCTAGACCTGTCAGATCTACTCAAGACCGGCCGACACCGTCTCCAAATATCTCGCGTAGTTGGGATCGTTCCTAGTTGCAGTCTGCTCTACATGCAAGTCATGAACCATCAATTGCATGCCGCGACAGTGGTGCGAGATCTGGCGGCAGAGACTCAAAGAGAGCGAAGCGCAATTCAAGCCATGAGTATGCACTGGTCTGTGCAGTCGGAATGGTAGGGGTAAGTTGTGTTGCTGCGGGAGTATGAAGTTACAGTTCACGGTTTGCAGGCCGACGAACAACTGGGCGCAGCAAATTTGCTACTAGTAGGAGTAGAGTCTGAGACTGGTGCGGGCCTGCGGGCACCGGAGCTTCCGGCTCCGGAGACTCCTCTTGGATCCGCTTCTCGAAGGGAGCCGGAGCCGGAGCTCTCTCGCCGGCGGGTGAACCTGTCACACCTGCACGAGGCACGTGAGTGCCTGAGAGACAGAGGCAGACAGAAACATGACTGCGAATCTATATATCCACCTACGCATTGCTGTATACTTAACCACAAACTGCACACCCCAAAGCCCTACCCCCAAAACTCCTAAACCATCCGTCTACCATCCATCCATCCATCCATCCATCCCTCCGTCCGTCCATCCATTCAGCCATCCATTCATCCATCCACCCACCGATCCATCGATCCGTCCGTGCACGCAGTTGATTCGTGCTGTTGGCGTTCACCTTCATATTTGCCTGCACAATCACAATCATGAATGCATGCATCCAGCCAGAGATCCTGCAGACACTCTTCTGATATGAATGTGCATCAATCGGAAGCCACCTGCTGCTGGTTGCACAACCTCAGCTGGAAGTTGACGGTCTTGCAGCCACCGCCTTCACATGTCGAGAAGCTTAGCGATTGAAATTGCCGGGTACTGAATTCGAAGCGTTGCACTGTGGCGAAGGCAACGAGCCTCAGAAAGCTGTGGTCAGTCTGTAGTTGCGGTGGCGAGCCAGCCTCGGAACCGCAAGTGAGGCGTCTCTTCTTGGCAGCCGACGTGACTGCCCCAACCTGCTGAGCGGAGGCGGGCTTCGCAGACGAGTTTTCTCCTGCAGGAGACCTGGCTTCGGCGGCGAGGGCGAGGCGAGGGCGCCCCTTTGCCATCACAAGTGTACTGTACACGTTCTCGCACGTGCTTGCCAAGGCACTTCGCAGTCGAGGCGGCCGTCGAGCCGGGTGATGGATTTAGTTTGTCCTGGGCTCACCGTACAGCTGGAACCGCGCGGCCAGGGTTATCAAGAGGAAGTCTGAGTGAATGTCCCGTCTTTCATCGAGCAATGCTGCTTTAAGCATCAGCCGATTATCGGCTGAATCAAGATAGACGAGCGACCGTCAGCCACTGTCGGAGGCGGCAACCTTCATCTGGTAGTAGTCGATCGCTTCGCAACTCCGGCTTTGCTGCTTGGAGGGGCTGGTCATCGCGGGCTCTCTGCAAGTTGCGGGGCGGACTGTCAGCTGGCCCACTTCCTGTTGCCTCTCGTGGCACAAGAACGGCCCCAACATCTCCTGGCTGAGACGCAGGTGTTATGTTGTGACCTGGTGGGATGCCTTTGACGATTCCGATCTCTTGGGCCGCTTGTGTCGAAGTCAAGGTGGACGACAAAGACGGAGGACCACGCACTGACCCTGCCAGGCCTCGACACAGGACAGTGGCGAGAAGAGGTGTGACATGCCACTACAGCTACTGACAGTCCTGCAGCGCTGCAAGTCACGGGGTCGCTGAAGTCCGACTGCGTCGATCCCGACGAAGACCTGATGTGAGCGCTGCTCGCAGGTCTCAACTTGCTCCATGCTGTCAAGGTAAACGAAAGCTCTGAGTCGAGTGCTCAAGGCAGCTCCGAACGCTGAAAGAGTAGGGGCGGCCCGGTGCACAACCCTCCACGATGAAGAACTGCTCCTGACTCTGACTCTTTTAACTTTGCATAACAAGGAACAGCATGCATCTTTCATAGGAAACAGCATGCAGGAAGGCTTGATGGAGACTTACGCAGCAGCAGTCTTCAGCGCCTGGACAAGACCGTCTTTGAAAGGCAGTCTGGCGTGGCAGCTGTGCTGTCGGATTCTTACGTGGCCTTGCCAAGCAGGAAGAGTGCAGTGCATGCACGCACAGATATTGTATTCACTACTCGTAGCCTGTGCATGTTTGTGCATGCGGGCCGTGCCTCCCACCGTTTCTGATTTCTGGCAAATCTCGAAGCTGAGAGTGTTGGGCGAACCGCTGGAAAGCGACTCGAGCAGTTCCTCCGCAGCTCACCAACTGTGATGGCGTGCCGAAGTAATGCATGAATCTCCAGAAACCTTGATGTAAAACACAAACTGTCTTCATCGCTCAAGAGCAGTGCCTCGTCAAAGAACCATGTCAACCTAATTGTGCCATCCGGAAGGGCTCGTGCCATGACTTCCTCGGGAATGGGCACGCTGTTGACCTTGGCAGCCCAGAGACAGGGACTCCAAGATCCCTCCTTCATGATCCTTCCATACCCCCTGTGCCCGTGCCTGTGGCTCGGGTGATTGGGGCTGCATCACTGCATGCGCCGCCGGTGCCACAGCTGTTTCCGGCGTGGGTGCCTGCGGTGAAGTGCCCTCTTCCTTGCTTGCCAGGTTGTCGCAGTCGGGCACGACCTGTACACTTTAGATGTCATTAGATGGCACGTTCACTTCGACGTCATTCTTCAGTCTGTGCTCACAGGGAGGCTCGGGATCAAGCACTGCTGCCGTCAAGGCTGCCCAAGACCAGGGCATGCGGGGATGCCTGGACTGTGACCAGCTCACCACGAAAGCACTAGAACCAAGCTGTGACAAATGCCTTGGACTCTTCCGCCACAGGACCGCCTGCTGCAAACGGCCAACATAACTGACCTACGTCATCCTACATCATACCTCCATCAATTGCAAGCCGGCCTACACCAGCTGCAGCATCACCGCTGCAGGGCAGCTGCGAAGGGCTCGACGGGGATTCGCTAAATGCTGTGAAGATGGCTTTCACTGGAGGTTGGGGACTACCCAAATCCCCAGGCGACACTGCAACGCCAGCCGCTTCCTCCGGGGATGTCGGTTTTGCAGGACTGCTGATGGGACTTCTTGCAGCAACACTTTCCCTTTCCGTCTGCCCGGGTTCTGTTTCCAGAAGAGGCGTAGCACGCAGTTCTGCTGGGCCAGCGAGTGCAAGAGGGTCTGGCTGCTGGACCGGTGCCGTCACCACTTCATGGAGGGGCAGATGCTGAGGCTGTTGAAGAGGCCCTGTCGGCGGACTTTCAGCCGTTCCTGGTGTGGGTACTGCAACCGCTGGCAGAGCTGTCGCAAGAGTGTCGTGCGCTGTTGCTTGTGTAGGCGCGGTGGTCGGCAGCTCGCTGCTGCTTGCAAAACATGTCGACAGTGATGCAAAAGCGGCGGTGTTGGTCGGGTGTGGTGCTGTACTGGAAGGTGCTGCATGGATCGACAGCTGGCCTTCTTGGCTCTGCCCCGGTGATGTTGCTGCACCAGAATGCACTGTGGGTGAAGCCCTTGGTAGGGTAGCAGTGGTAGCAGGTTCAGGCGTCACGGCTTTCGCCATGTGTGCTGCTGCTTGAGTGGAGACCTGCGCTGGCGCGACCACAGGGCCCTCGACTTCTTTGGCCGGCTGTATGCTTAAGGGTCCTGGCAGCTCACACCAGTTAGAGCCCATCTCATCCCATCTCCACGGGTCCTGTGGCGGCGCTTAGAGCGCCTTCCAGTGCCTGGGCTCTCTTTCGAAGAGCATCCCGCTCTTTTAGAAGCCTGCCTCGCAGTGCAAGGGCAGTTGCTTGCAAGCCAAAGGTGCTGACCCTCCGAGAACCAATGCATCGGCAAAACAAGGCCTTGTTCTTTGACATTCTCTGCCAAGATTTGCCTCAACCCAAGAAGACTGTGGGTTTGACAACGCCTTGAGGGGGGGACCAACAGTCTCAACAAAAGGTGCAAGCCAAGTCACTTCTTGGTCTCAAGGCTTTGTGTGTGGTGCTTGCAAAGCTGCACCAGCCTCAGATTGGGCATGTGGCCGGACTGGACAAAAAAGCACCGTTCGAGCCTCAGTCTTGCCAAGGTACTGCGGCGTGGAGAGGTGCGCAACGCTGTCCCCGGCCTGTCTAACTCACTGCGCACGTCCGGCTAATGGATGCTTATGTGACACTTTGAAGTACCTCGCCTGGGTTGGAATGGGTGCAGACCTTTCCTTTTGGAGCCTTTGTCACTTGCAGTGCGGCTGTTCCGGTCACGCGAGTGGGTCTTCACACCGTCGCACACGGGCTGCTTGGAAAGCTCGAGCTCGAACGAGCTTTCTTTGCTTAGGGTGCAACTGAGGCGGCTCCAAGCGTCGTGGCTCTGGCATGAATTGGCTGCCGGTGGGAACACCTGGATGGATGCAAAGGCGAAACGTACATCAAGCGGAGTGGAAGGAGCCATTTGCCGACAAGCTGCCTGCATGCATGGGCCCTGCGCTTTGTGCAGCCATTTGCACGCTTATCGGCCTCGGGCATCGATGCACATCATGCATCCTTTGAAGTGAAACCGATGACATCGGCTTGCCTGGCCACTTGCTGGACGAGCTGTGGTCTGAAGGCATGCGCCTGTGGCCCGTGTGCCGCTGGCAGCCTCAAGCACAAACTCCAAGACATGGCTACAGCCAGTGCTAGGTAATGCGGCTGCAACCGAGCAGCGTCATATGAGGACGGGCTTGAAGCCTCTGCGTTTGTGCGATCATTGGCTGCAGTGGTCGTTGGCAGCTGGCCACCATGGGATGATCCACAGATGCCGGTGCCACGGACCTATCCAGCGACCAGTGCGTTCGCAAAAAGTCGATTTCTGTGCAGTGGTTGCCCGCACAGATCTGCCCCACCTGGGCTGCACGGCTGCCGAGCCGCGCATCACAGGCGGTGCGCCCACATATGCCTTTCTGACTCTTCTCGGTGTAAAGCACGATTCCGCGAATGTTACACTGCAGGCGAAACTCCCGTCTCGCTACCCAGCCTGCGCCGCAGGCCTCCATTGCACTTGCTGCGCCATGGCCCAGGACACTGGCTAGATTTTGCTAGCAGGTAGCAGTGTATGAGCTTGCCAAGATTCTGTCAGGTAAGAGAACTTGTCTTCTCTTTCTGTGTCTTTGCGTGTGTTGTTCTTTCCATGTGCCAGCAGTCTCCAAACACTACCCTGCACTGATCAGCAGGATCTGAGGTGTCACCGCAGTAATTGACTTTGACGAAGAAATCAGTGCGGCAGTGCGGTTTCTGCTGTGAAGCCGACCCGAAAGGGCTGCAACGCCTCAACTCCTTAGGCAGGAAAGTTCCTGAAGCACTATCACAGATAGTGTTACAATACAGTGGAGCATGCAAAAGACAGGTCAGACAGGTCGTAGCCTTCAAAACAGGGAATGTAAGATAGAAAGAGTGCGAGCGAGAGAGTAGAGACAGAGGGAGAGACAGGCAGAAGCGTCAGAGATATGCATGCGTAGAAAAGCAGGGGACGGATACAAGCTAGACAGCAGCGCGAGAGAGCCTTAATTCCAAGACCTGCCGGGATAGCGAGTGCATCAAGGAGTTGTCCAGCTCCTGCCCAGCTCGTGGCGCGTGGTTCTTGCCTCCTTACACATTCAATCTGTTGTACGAATACTAGTATTGCCGTCCGGTCTGTGTTGCTAGTTGCTCCGACCATGTTTATCGTTCCGTTGAGCTTTGCTCCTGATGCTGCTTTCACTGCATCGCTGCATTGTTCGAATCATTCCAGTCGCTGTTTGCTGAGTTGTCTCTACTAAACCGTAGTAACGCACGAGAATTACTTGGCACTGAGAGTATCAAAACGACCAGCGGTGGTTCTGTCGTTGCTGCTAGCGCGGAAGGCAGAGTTGCTGCCTACAGTATCTTATGCGTGTCACCACACACTATGAACCAAAAAGTGTCCACGGTTCATTAGGAGCTCACCTGATTGGACAGAGCCAGGAGCTGCCTTCATGGTTTCACTGAAACGAGGGGCAGATAAGGACAGTGATGACTCTCAACAACGACACTGACAAAAGCAACACGAACAACACAGTGACAGCAACCCTCAGAATGTTCAACCGAACAGTGCTACCACATTTACTACACGTGCCGGAAGGCCTCGCCGAATGAGACGAAGGCGGACATGGCCATGGCTGCCACTCGGTCCACCTGGAGGATGCAGCGAATAAAGCCGTGAAGACTTGGCACAAAAGGCTAGCAGTGAGCTCTAAGCGACGATTTGGCTGGTGTTGACGCTACCCGGCGTGCACTCACGAAGTCCCCCGATTCGCCCGACTCCCCAAAGGCCAGCAATGTTCTTGCTGTCTTCGCAGGTCTAACCCACCTGGTCGTCCATCTTCCGGGTCAGAACGGGCATAACTTGCTGGTGCGATCTCTCCTGGCTAAGGCTAAGCAAGCCCTCGCGGTCCCCCATCGACATAGTTGTTTCTTTTCTTATTCATGTAGTGAGATATATATGTATATGTATATACACATATACATATATGCATGCTACTGACGACTGATGGAGCACGGAGATATGTATGCATGTGCAAAGCATTAATGCCACGTGTACTGAGTGTCTTTGTGTGCGCTTGAATACATATATATATATATAGGTGTACACAGGTACACATAGGCAATCATACGTATGCGGTGCGTGTATGTATACATCCAAAAATGTGTATATACCTGTATACATATATATATATATGTACAGCAAACTATGACATGACATGACATTACATCTGATTGACGTTGACATGAAATGTTACTGCCGCATTGCACCGTATTGATAGTCACGGGACCAGTGCACAGAACGCTCTGAAAAGGACCCGGAGGAGATGCCGCAGCCAGAGGTGCGCAAGCACAAACTCCAGCGCCCTGCTAGATGAATCGACTAGTTTGGCCTCCGATATCACACCTGACCGCGGCATTCTTACATGGGACCGGGAGGGGGAAGGAATTTCATTTGTGCTCTGCGCAGCAAGCCGGGGTCGGCAGATTAGACGGAAATACATCTCATCACATCACTTTCTCTTCCTTCCTTACATACATAAACATACATACATATGTACATGTGTGTGTTTGTGTCTGTTATGTTGCGCTGACTTATGCTATGCCTTGCCATGTCATGATACCAGTATGACCTGCTAAGAAATACTATCCTGCGCCATGTTACACTGTGCTGTGCTGCACTATTACGTGCTATGTGATGTTATGATATGTTGTGTCATTTTGTGCTGCATTGTGTTATGTCATGCTCTGTTCTACCGTGCATGTACATACATCGCTGCATGCTACAAAAGAAACGACTTAGTGAAAGAAATAATTCAGGAATGATGAGTTATGATGAAAGAATGCATGAACAAGTGAGTCAGTGAGTGAGTGGCAGCAGGTGAGGGCATGAGTGAAGTCTTGCCTGTATGTACCACAGTCCACGGCAAAAGATACTTTCCTGAAGGTGCATGTGCACATATGTATGAAAAACCGCTCGCTGTGCCAGAAAATTTATCCGGAAACACTTTGCTGGCCAGCAATCAGCGACATCCTGAAAGTGCGGTGACTGGTCGTTGGCAAGCTGACCTCGGCACCGCAGGTCCTTGATGATGAGGATATCTATCTAACCGAACCATTGGGCAAGCAAGATTGTACTAGTCACCAAGTTTTCATCCGGCTGAAGTACGTGACAGCCAGAAGCTTGTGAGTTCCCAAAAAACGCCCGAAATGGCCCGAAACTAGCGCGAAGCAACGACCTGAAGAGACGCATCCCACAACATCCCACAACTAACAGGCACGCGCACTTGCAAGCAATCCGTCGTGTCACCGGAATGCACAGGAAAAACTAGGCAATCTGCCGGCCAGCATGGTCCTAACACAGACAATTGCTCTGTGCTGGGGCCCTCCACCCAGACCATGGAGAGCAGTGAAGCGCACCCTGAATTCAACTGCCGCGGAGAGCCGATAAGATGTACATACATCTAGGAATGGCTGCCTTGGATGTGGATGATCAACGTGTCCGAGCAGAAGCTTGGCCATCTCGTCCACATGCTCTTCCTCCAATGATATGGTGCGACAAATCCAAATTCTTCAAAGCATTCTCTGGGCGCTGACCGTAACCGTGGGCATTTGGTACCACTGAGCGTCTTACATACACAGTCATATCACCAGCATCATTGTCACCACCATCTCCTTCTGATTCCTTCTGCATCAGCACTAACCTCATCATCGTGATTATCATTGTCCTCGTCCTCGCGCTCCTGTGCCTTCTGGTTCTAATTCCAACTCGCCACCGCCAGCACCGCCAACCTCTCAATTCTTGTCCTCAGGTTCATCTTCATCGGCCACTGATGATGAAAGGGAAGCGTGCCATCCGTCCGCGAACACGGTGCTAAACAGCCCTGCGTTTGTCCAGAGTTGGTAGTATGGGCTGTCAAAAACACCTGTAGTCACAATTAAATTAAGAGTGCAACATGAGGCACTTGCGTATCAAAATATGTCGCATGAGTACACTTTAGCATGCCAAATCCGACATGACCACGTCGCACCAATTACCCTCTGCCATCGGGTGGCAGAGGGTGGGGCCCGACAAACTTGCAGCAAGCGGCAGGCCGGATAACATCCAGCCAAAGCAAACAATCCCGGCCAGCAGTTTGCGCAAGCAAGTGGACATGATGCGCGAGCAAACATACACACTACACAAGCGTAAACATATGCACACAGACAAGAACTTCCCTCCGAACCTGCACCAAGCTTCTCCCAGGTCGTTTTCATCGACATCAAACATGTATATCGCATCTTCAACATCAAGTGTCCACCTTGTCACTATCGCTATCATGACATGAAGACAAACGTTCAGCACCACCAGATTTGTCGTCGTCGTCATCCACATCGTGCATTGCCACTATTACTTTGATAGTAACGTCGACAAAGCCCTCACTATCATAAGCAGCATCGTCATCAGCAGCATCGGGATCAGCAGAACGCCGCATTCCAAATGCTTACCATGACAACCATCATAAGTCATCGCCAGCATGGCCAGCAGAAGTAGCAGCAGCAAGTAAAACTGCAGCAACAAGGACGACTAGTGGCACTGGCTGATCATTTGGCAATGCCAGAACAAGGATCGCTTTAATGACGATGCTTGTGAAAATCACGGCATCGCTCATACCACCGCGACGCAAGAACCAATGCCACGGTTAGTTTTTAGTTGCTGACACTTCAAGTCGTCGTAGATACAGAGGTCGAAGGTCACATCTCTCCTCGACGTACTCCACGGTCTGCTTCACCGCCGCCAGTGCTGCGTGCTTCGCTTGCCATGAATCCTGGAAGAAGGATCTTGCTGCAGGTGCTCCGATTGTTGGGCTACGGCTGTCCCAGGCTAACCACCAATAGCATCACGTCACGGTGATGACGACTGGAGAATGACGAGGACGCGACGACTGCGAAGATGACGGTGGCGCCGACGGACGACGACCATGATGGAGAGGACGATGACCATGCGACAAAGAGGCTGGCGGTGATGACGATGATAATGATGATAATGACGATGGCGATGGTCATGATGATGAGTGTCACGACGACAACGAGAAAGATGGTAACGATGATGATGGCAATGACGACCATGGCCATGAAGGTGGCGATGACCAGGATGAGTACGAGGATGACCACAACGACGACAAAGAAGACAGCAAATATGTCTTTCAAATCGCGTGCCTGCTGGGAGAAATGTGCGATTAGTCTGAAAAGGCCGTTCGCGATGGTCTCCATGGTAGCCGCCTTGATTTCACTGGCCGAGCATGCATAAGTTGGAGGCATGGCGAGTAAATCGAGAAAAGGACACCGTAGCGGATACGTCGGCTGCGTGCAAGTCTGCTACATCAAGACAACGCCAAGGAAGAAGAGCTTGTCGACAACTGCTGGGATAAAACGAGTGAGCCGGATTACTTGCAGAAGAGCAGACAGATGAACAAAATCACACTCAAGAGAGCTCCAGTTAAGAATCTCCGGGAGCAGCGAGGAGACCAGAATGTGGTCCCAGGGCGGGGTAGTAAGGTCATGACAAACATCTACGCATGAAGTTGGATCCTTACATGTGCCTCCTGTACTAAAAACAAACAATATACACGCATAAATGCATATGCACATATTATATATATATATATATATATATATATATATTATTACTTATTTATGTATACATTTAAGACCCGGCAGCAGAACCTAGTTGAATGAGAAGTTGCACTGACATCCCTTCCCAGACCCACCACCCGGCAGCAGAAGCCCTGCCTCGGCCACACGATCAATACATTCTTCTCCAGTGTGGAAGAGCTCATCCTGGGTTCTTTTTCGTTTTCGACGGCTCAGTTTCAGCTAGGCTTGCAAAGGACTTGCTTAAAGGAGTGCGCTGGTTTTTCTCAGGATTCGATTCGGAGAAGAACTACATTTTGGTACCCCACAACATGCTGTTGCGAAAGGTGGGGCGGAACAAATCTTGGTCTTAGACACTGCGGCAGCTTGGAAACGATCTGACAGGTATGCTTGGCGTGAACTGAGGAGGGCATGAACACTTGTGATTCCGAGCTTCCACACGTTTCACGACGCTGTGGGAGAAGGTTCAGTCTTGAGTGCGCGGAGAGCCACTTACACATTCCAGACATCGGAACAGTAAAACGGGTGATCCCACGTTGTTGGGCCTGATCAGTGGCAGCCACATATTATGGTGCTGGTATGGTGGTGGTGGTGGTGGTGGTGGTGGTGGTGGTGGTGGTGGTGGTGGTGGTGGTGGTGGTGGTGGTGGTGGTGGTGGTGGTGGTGGTGGTGGTGGTGGCGGTGGTGGCGGTGGCGGAGACGGCATTGTGTAGTTGTGTAGTTGTCGTGGAGGTAGCAGGCTGACATTACGAGCATCCGACTGTTTCCGTTTCACTCCACATACCCCATGGATCTGGGTTCCCACCACCAAGCAGACAGAGACGGAACTTGCTGTGACTTTTGGCCGGGTTCAGTAGCACGTTAATGAGCACGGTCTCATGCGGAGGTTGTCCTCATCCTCCTCTCCCTCTTCGTCGTCCATGCGCTCGATCCACTCCTTCGGCAAATGCAGCAGACAGGATGGTGCATTCTGTGGAGACGTTGGTGCTGGAAGCAACATGAAGTGGTGTCTCACCGCCCCATCTTGAAGTGCCGCAAGCCAGTTCTGTGGCTTGAACTGGCCGCTACAGCTCCTACGATGCCCATCAGGTGAAACTCGAAGATCGAGCAGAGCCTTTCCCGATTTGGGAGGCGCATCTTAGAACGGAACCCTGGGCCTGTTGAGGGCCATCATGGGCCATCGTCTATACGTCTCAAGGGGCTGGGTCAATCGAGCAAGCTGACGGCAGCCTGGTGCAGCTTTGGTTGTTCATCCGCTGGAAATCTTTGTGCGAGCAAGATGAGCGGATGCACCTGCGATGCCTCTTTTGCTGGTCCTGGGCCGTCCTCATGAGAACCGGGCTTCGGTCACGATCTCTCACGGAAAGCTTTGACTCAGCTTCTGAGCTCAGCACGCCATCAAGGAGGTCCTGCCTGCTGTGTTCGCTTCAGGACGAAACGCAGTGTGGGTCTCATCACCGAAGCAGGAACAAAACACATGCAAGGAAGGCCCGCGGGGCGGAGGATTGAAGTCGGCGGTTCCCTCACGCGTGCACTGTAGGACAACATTCTGAAGCGGGTTGTGTCATCCGAGGTGGACGCCTTCCCAGACTGCTTGCCTGTCGCCCACTCCAAGGGGGCCTGTCAGATCGTTGCTCGGGGTTTTCGAAACAGCCGGCGTGGGCATTGCGGCACCACCCTGCCTCCTTCACTAGTTCTGCCTTCAGGGCATTAGATTACAGCCTCTATGCCGCTGCACTGCTTGCATCGGTTTGCCATGCCTCGCGCGAGCTGACATCATCCCCGTCCTGCCAGCAAGGCTGTCAACTCTCGGAACTTTCCGCATCCTTTTCCGGTCCGTCCTCGTCCTCCAGCAGACCCTGCTTCAAAAGGCTGGTCTCCTGGGCCTGCCCAAGGCGAAGACAAAAGCCGTTTCAAGGGCGCCGCCGTGGCCTTGATGAGTCCGGCCGAGGAGGAGCGCATGTCCTCCCTTTGGCTCGCAGTCTCCTCTGGTCAAAGACGCCGCTACCACGACACTCGCAGCACGACCACGGGACTACAGGGGCCCGGCTGTCTTTGAGGATTGCTTGCGAGCAACTCCGGGCCTGGGTCTGCAAGCGCTATCTGTTCGAGTGCTTGTGCTTCGCCTCGTCCAAGGCGGCGGCCCTTCCAAGGTCTGCTTCAGGTCCTGCCAGGCGAACCGCACTCGGACAGGGTGCGCAAATAAGATGAGCTTCTAGGCGTAAAGGCGCTTCGAAGACTGCCAAGCTTCAGCACTCAGCGATCCCTTCACGCCTGTGTGACAGACTGACCCCACGTCCAAATGTTCTCGGACAGGGTCTGCCAGTTGTCCTCCCATGCGCAATGGCACGCAATGCACCCCCAGGCAGTCCAGGAGGCTGTCCTCCGCTTTCTTGCCGATCTCGGAGAGTGCTGGTGCCTGCAGGGCGGGGTGTATCGCGTGTGTCCGTGCAGCCGTGCAGCTTTCGGCCTCGGACATGCCGACAGACTCCTGGAGATTTTGTCCCCACCTTAGTCCCCATGCAGTCGTTGAGTCATGTGTCAACCTCTCTTCTGCACTGTCCAGACTCATCGGCCGAGGCCGGAGGCTCGCTCGGGGCGTCCGGTAGGTTTTGTTTTCGGCCTGTTGCTTCGGACTTCGGATCCCTCCGTTTCCCTGGCTGAGCTGCGGCTCGTCCAGGTGCTGCCCCGCCACGCGACCGTATCCAAGGCTCTAGCCCCGGCGGTGAAATTGATCTCCAACACTGCACCGAGCTTCCAGCTGCCAAAGGCTCGCACCCACAGAATGCAGCTGCTCCTGTGCCTCCCGCAAGGAAAGGCTTCATCAGAGATTCCAGTCTGCTTCGGAAAGCGCCATCCCGGAGCAAGGAGCACTGACCAGTTTGGGTGGCCAGACAACTGTCCACATTGCTTAAACATGTCGCCTTGCCCGCCAGCTCGCTCGCTTTGACACCCAGGTCTTGCACCTGCACAGCAGCCGGACAGCCCTGTCCGGTCGACAGCAAAGCAGGCAAGAGGAGCCTCGGACAGTGGTTGCTGCGCCTGCTCCTGGGCAAGAGCTTCGCTCGAAATAGGGCCTAGGGCCTTCGAACTCGAAATCGCCCCCCGGGTTCCCCAAATGTCCTGGGCCCGCTCGAAGAGTTTCTGCGTCCCGTCTTTGGCCGCCTCGAGGGCGGCGAAGGACTCCCGCCTTCAGGTAGCAGCAGCGAGAGCCACACACCTCACCCACACTGACACTGAATCACACTACAGGCATCTGCAGGCCTCAAGCTCTGTAGCCTCTCCTCCGCCTGCACCGTCACCTGAAAACGTGTGCAGCACAGCTAGCGCGCCGAGTGTCCAACACAGCGCCCTTGACTCCATCGACCAACAAGATCTGGGGGAGTGGCCTCATCGGTGCTGATGCTCCTGACCAGCATAGCATTGAGACTCTGACGCCAAAGACGGGTTTGCTCCTCACTGCTTTGACGACATTATCCACCTGGCTTGCAGCCCGAGCCGCTCGATCCACCTGAGTTTTCAACCACAGAGTTTATCACTTCTGTGGTTCCAGGGCCCAAGGACCGCCGCCCAACCAGGGATTCGCCTCAAGCCGAGCTCACCGAGCAGAACCTCAAAAGCATGCAGCCGTCAGATGCCGTCAGCACAGTGCACTCGTGGGGATTTTCCTCCCATCAGCAACGTGCCGTCTGCGAGAGAATTTTTGGTCAAAAGACGTGCGAAGTAAGGGTTCAGCCTGGCACACTACCAGCACATTTCGGATCTCGGATTTTGGGGAAGCATGTACACTTAAACCCCGACTTTGTCAGAGATCCCTCATGCACCAAGGAGCATTGCAGAAGCTGAGGCAGTTGTGATGGATCAAGTCGTACGAGCTACCAGGCCTCCAGCCAAAACTGCGAGTGACAGGCCGCGGCCCCGAATCAGCCACTGAAGCCCTACTAAGCTTCGGTCCATTGTGCTGCCATGCCTGTTGAACCGGAACGACAGAGCCCAAAATGCAGAACTCCGATGCGATACCAAGCCTGCAAGAAGATGGTTCACTTCTTGTGGCGTCTTCTGGGTTTGGCCTGGCAGGTTGGCACCGATTTTCGCGGTAATGCATGGATGCACTGTCAGAACCGGCTTTGACCTTCGTTGACATTATCTTGCTGTCTTGCTCTCCCACAAAACCTGCCGAAGCCGGCCGCCTTATGCCCAACATGCTGGCAAGGCCCATATTCACAGTGGCACGGTACCTGATCACAGAAGTCTGGCACGATGACTCAGCTTCGGCATGGACATGGAACATCTTGCTGCAGATGATCGAATGTTGCGGTTGTCATGCACTGCATGTCATTGGAAGCAGCAATCTAGAACCACAAAGCACTGGACAATGGAATTGAATCTTCACCGGGCAAATGCCTGTGCTGTGGGTGCATGCGCGGTTTCACCTCGGTGCCCCACGTGTAGAACGATGTCAGTGTAGGTAGGAATGCAGCTTCAACTCCGTGTGGCCGAGTCGCTGCCCCCACACCAGTTCTCCCCGGCCTTGGCTGATTCTCTATGGCGACGCTGAAGCGTCAGATTTGCAAACCTAAGGCGCGCGCACTGTCGCGCCATAACACCATTCTTTTCCGTAAACCTCGAAAGAAATCGAGTCAGCACTTTGTGTCAACAACACTTTCATCGAACAAAATCGAAACACTGTTTGACTGCTGCGCCTCCACACCGGCGTGAAAGACTCCTGCCCAGGCTTTCGGTCTCAAAGCGTCCACACAATGAACACGGACAGATGTGCCTCGACCCAACACAACAGCACACGCTTGTGAAAAGAATAACTTCTTGCAAACTTCAGGTATCGCACGCGACTTTACCTTCGAGAACTGGTGGGGTGCGTTTCCGTTGTCTTGTGCGTGCTTGCTCCCTTGTAATTGCTGGTGGGAAAAGGGGCCAATCATAGCAACCATTACCTGCAGTACCCGATTGCCGCCATGGAGCTCGAACAGGACATTCTGTGCAAATGTGCTCTAGCACCATATCTCCGGCTTCCCAGATTGTACGTAGAGTGTGACACATCCTGTTACAAGCGCTGTAGCTTCCCAGCGCAAAACCTCCTTTTGGACAGTGAACTCACTCATAAGTGGTCTACCAGGCCGTGGACCAAGCCTTTCAAGTCCAGCGATGTCAAATGTACTTGGTTAGATTGCAGTACCTGACCTGATTGTGGATAATAGCCCTCGGACCGCATCTAGCCGCTACTAGCCGCTGGCCACACTGCAGAGCAGAGAAGATCGAAACAACAGCGGCCGGCGAGGCACTCAGGGACAGATGCATTCACTCTGCCCGAAGTCAACGCACTTGCCACATCTTGCCACATTGGCAGAGCCTCCGGCAAGGACATTGTCATCCACTGTGAGGATGCGATTCACCCTCTGGATGACATCACCTCGGATGTGTTTCGAACTTTCTCTCTCGTTTCAACGTATGACATCAGCTGGTCACTCCCGGCACTGTAACTGATAGCACGTGAATGGCTTGATAGGGCCCCTGCTGTCACTAACATCGTACCTATCATCGCAAGATACACGGTTGGAAACGGCGCCGCTCTGAACGTCAATCTGTGCTGCAGAGCAAGGGGGTACACGTTCAGGAGAACAGTGTTTTCTCGTATTTCTTCCTCGACTTGCGTTCCGCCTGAAGCACGCAAGGAAAGCAGACAGCTCTTTCAAGGTGCAGCACTAGCAGCAGCAACGGAATGAATCGGGCAGTTTCGTGAATCTTTCCAGAGCAGCCGGCAGCCCGCCTACGCTCTCGATCAGGCCACTGAGGCCGCGAGAGGCCATCACCAACTTCGGCGCATCTGAGCATGCACGCGATGTCTGCTGCCAAGTCCAACAACCAGCCCGACCTGGATCTGCTTGCAGCTGCGCTGCACTCGGACCGGAAGCACCTGCAAAAAGATCTGAGATTGACCTTGGGGGCTTTGGAGCTTTCCTCGCCAGTTTGTGGATTGAGAGACACAATATGATGCAAGAGCGTAGCGATCATCAAAATGGGCCTGGGTTCGTGGAAGCAGCTCTGCTTGCTCCTGCTGCGTCACGGGCAACATCACTATAAAGTGGTGAACCGGTCGAAACTGGCGCATGAATACCATCTGCTCAGCTGGCAATGTCACGAAGAGGCAAGGCGCTGCCTACATTGACATCGGTGTCGTCATCTAAAGGCACGTCTTCCACCTGCAGAATACCACATGCAAGACTTGGCACAGCAATGTAAAACGGGTATATAGTGCTCATATTTTCAAGTCAAACCGCTTGCCGACAGGGGTGGGTTGAAAAGCAGAAAGCTCATCGAGAGATCTCTCAACGACTGAAGGTTAGCCTGTCAAAAGTTGAAACAGAAGCCCATCTACAGTAGATCTGCATGCCACAATGACCATCCGAAGAAGTTGTTCCCTGGCGCCTACAAGGATGTAGCTCGTGCAGGTGCGCATCAGGGTTGTAAGGCACATGGAACCAGTGTGGGTGGCATCGCGTTGATGACAGTGGTCAGGCTCTTTCGTGTGTTCTTGCTGCTGTAGCGCTTTGCGGCATCCTGAAGCTAAGCAATCTATCCCAGAAGCCGGGGCTGGACAGCCTGACACAAAAGAAGACCAATACCGAATTCTTTGCGAGACTCGCGCGCCTCCTCGGGTTGCTTCACCGCCGACCCCAAGGGCCTCTTCATCAGCGAGAGAGAACTGCACCACGAGGGTTGAGTGTCAGCTCGGGGCCGCACTCGAGCATGGACAAAAGCCGCAGGCACTAAGGCACGTTGAAAAAGCCCCGACGTCTCTGAGCGCATTCCATTCGTGTTTACAGTTGTGGGGCACACCAATCTGTTTACACCAAGCTGTGTTCAGTCAGAATGCCAACATGCTCTCCATACTTTGCAGGGCCGATCTGCTGTGTGGTATGCGGGGGGTCCATGATATTCAACTACAGGTTCCTTGATCCAGCGGAGACAAACGTGAATGAAGAAGTCCATGACCGCCTGCTATATATCAGCATATTCAAAAGTCCCGGATCCGGCTGCTCGCCCAGACAGCACTTGAAGGCTGAAGCAGGCAGGCAAAGAAACACTCGACGGCCTTCAGCTTGTCTTCAGACTCGTCAACCTCGAGCATGAGGCTCATGCCTAAGCATGAAGCGGGTTCATGTTTCAAGCATGCAGCACAAGAACAGGCAAGCAAAAACGAAGCTTCCGGCAGCACTCAAGTGTCAGATTGATAAAGTCTGGTGCAGACTTGCTGAGGAATTTCGACCTGCAATTGCGCAAGCGCCTTTCCACTGGAAAGACACCAAGGAAGATTCACACGACAACCCAGCCTCTTCTCCACGAAGCTGACGAGCCACTCTATCGCAAGGCCACGCAGGCCAGAATCGATCTGCGCAGACCGTGAGTACGTGCGTGTGGGAGAATGCGTGAATAATGTGAAACGAGAGCTGAATGCCCAAAGAATTACGCGAATGCAACTAATGTACAGGCAAGGAACGTGGCTTATTCCGTTAGATATTAGATCTTACGGAACTGAAACCAACGAGTGTTGCGGCCTTAAGTTGTTCAACTCAATCACGCATGAGAGCTGCGGCTTTAAAATGGTAAAACCAGAACAACCCATTTCCACATCGCACAGATGTTAAGGTTGCCTCATGTGGTACACAAGAACCCAACGCGTAGAGGAGTCTCTTAAGTTTGCCAAGTTAAAGGTCTAAAAGCAATGAAGAAGCGAATAATGAGATGAAACTCACGGGTGGCTGGGTGGATGTGTGGGTGCGTGTTCAACCCTGTCACGAAGGGCTCTGGGGTGCTCAGACTCTCCAACTTGCAGTTGGGTGCAGAAGCTGCTCGAGGGTATCAGAACTGGCATGGTGACACTGCACTGATGATGGCCCCTCACATCCCCTCACCGTGACCTTGGGCCGAAATCCTGTGACGAGTCCTCGGGCACGTGGACGGTGTACATGACAGCCCTGAATGTCCTTGATACTTGTGGCGATGTGCACGTCGTGCGTCCGTCCGTCGCTCCGTCTGCCATGTTCGCGCATGTTCGATTGTTTTCGCAGCCCCGTCTCTTACAACCAGGATCATCATCATCACCAGCAGCATCATTATCTTCTTCACCACCACCATGACCACGACTGACAGCCATCAACATCAGCAGCGGCACCGGCGCCGTCACGAGCAACCTGGCCAGCACCTCACAGGCCCAAACCAGGACTATGATTACCATTCTCATCATCATCATCATCAGCAGCAGCAGCGTGACGAACATCATCACGTCAACTCCATAGCATCGACATGTTCGAAATTGTCATCATCGTCGTCATCATCGCCATGAAAAACAACAAGATCACCGTGGTCGCCATCATCATGCGCAACATGACCGTAACGATGGGAACAGTGTTAACACAGCAGGTTGACAAGACTTCATACGTAGTATGCATCAATGGCTAGCACAACCACTTCAAGCGCAGTGGCCTCACGAGTCCGCGCAACAGTCGCCATGAACTTCGCCGGCTCCATTGTCTGCTGCAGCTGTGCCTGGCAGAGGGGTTCCCGAAGCCATCTTCCTCGGTGGAGTAGTAATCTGCAGTTGCATACAATCAGCCTTGAAGAAATCGGGCTCAACGGTGGCCACATCCGTAAAGGCCTGCTGGACGGATGAACAAGTCACAGCAGCATGCAAAACATAGTGTTCGAAACCGTTCCGACTTGACAGGTCCCATCGACGACGAGCCGCTTTTCGCACGCCACAGCCACAACATTGTCTCGACTCGTTGCTGACCATGCCCCGGCTCCGTCCTGGATGCACTCTTGCAGCAGATTCTCGTCCTTCGATTGCGCGAGGGCCGTGAGCACCTGACAGCTGTGGTGACATTTCCTCTGCTTGCTGTGCCCGAACCAGTGAAGCAATCCTTGAAAAGAACCGCCAAGGCCACAGGAAAAGCGAAGCTCAGACCACAAGTCATGCCGTTCAGGCAGCGCAAAGAAAGCTGATTTTGCTGGGGCTAGCAATGCATCGCATGTGGCCGATTGCACATCTGCAAGAGGCCGGACATGCACACAGCGAATTAGCTGGGTCTCTGCACAGCAGAGCTCACAATGAAAATTCAAAGTGAAAACTGGGAGTGGCGATCACTCGAAAAGCTGTCCAGGCTGCCGCGGCTGATCTTCAACATGCCGATCCTGCTAATGGCTGCTTTTTTGTTAACCGGCTGCTGCACAAGCATACAGGCAGCTTCTGATCCAAAGGGACCAGGCGCTTCGAAAGCGTTCCATTAACTGCTGTGAATTTCACAGCACCTACTGCTCAGAACTAATTAGGCGCCACGCACCATGTCTTCCATTCGGTCATCCTCCTGACTGTAGAAGGACCTGACGGCAAGGAAAAGCTGGGAGCAGGTTTAAAGAAGCTGCTCCGCATGATGACCACCTTATGCATATCACATGAGCACGCATAGCCGGGTGGATAGGTAGATTACATTAGACTGCCATAGACTAGCTTCGATTCGATAAGACTGGATTAGAAAGCTAAGCTTGGTCGGTGGGTAGGTAGATAGGTACATAAGTAGATAGGGTTACCGGTAGATGGGTCGATAGGTAGAAAGATACAAGGATAGATAGATAGATAGATAGATAAGGAGAGATCGCTAGATAGTTAGATTGAGCTACAGTCAACAGATAGGTTAGAGTAGAGTAGAGTAGGGTAGAGTAGATGAAATGAGGTCGGGTAAGGCTAGATTTAGTTCGGTCTAGGTTTAGTGTAACGTGCTCTAGGTTAGGTTAGGGTAGGTTAGCTTCAACCATCGCAGACTGGATTAGAATAGATCAGACTGACTGAAAGGTAGATAGACAGATAGACGGATTGATGGATGGATAGATGGACAAGTAGAGAAACAGCTAAATGTGCAGATTGTGCCCATGACCCTATGCGTGCGCTTCAGTGGCGTCTTTGGGAGGCACATCGCGCAGAATGCTTCTGACGCACTGACGGCTATGGCGAAGGCGGCAAAATGAGACAAGATGTAGCTGGAGACTACAATTCCGAGTGTGTTGGCGCTGCGTCCGTCTTGTCTCAAGTTCAGAGTCAAGGACGTAAATGCCAGAGAATGCACAGGCGCATACTTCTACTCTTATCAATGAAGCTTGCCTATGGGTGCATGCAGGTGTCCAATGATCCTCGATACATCCTCGTGCCATCCTTGTGCTTCTTCCGCGCACACACGCACCAGTTTTTGCAGATTTCTTGTAACGATCTGATCTACAGTAGATGGGCTACAACCTCATTAAAACTAATTGTGCGGCCCTGCGCGCATACCAGGCATACCGGTTCAAGGTTTTCAATATTGAATGAATAAACCGCCTGCAGTAATCAGTCAAGAGCACAACATCCCAACCAATGCCAACGTTCTTTGCCATCTGTTCCTTCCGAAGATACAGTACGTAGCGATTCAGACTTCCAAGGATGCTGCAGTCTCATTCGGTTGCTGCATCAGAAACCATTACGGAAATGTCGGCTACTGTACCTGCACACACGCACACACAAACACCACGTGAACAGACAGAGTGACAAACAAACTCGCCAATCGAGAGATCTGAGAACTTGCACAAGTTACCAACGTGCTACACGAACAGGTGCAAGGCGCCTCTTCTGGCCCGCAGCACCTTTCCCCTTGCCCTTCTCACTGCGTGTCCATCGCCCTGGAAGCGAGCTGCCAGCTGCATTCTGCGTTTTCAGCTGACGAACGTCAGCAAGATGCTTGATTCGTAGAAGTCTCTCGTATACTCAGCTTACGCCAGTCGCCTCGTTTTCCACCACCTTCTCCAGCCCCATCTCTATCTCTGTGATCCTTTCCCTTGCCGCGGCCATATCCCTTGTCAGCCTGTCGTGGAGGCAGAGGATGCAAGCACACCCAGCTTTTGCACACCGACAGGCAAAGCTAAGCAGAGCCTCAGAATTGGGACCTGGTCGCAGGACGGCTTTGCGATCGCCACCCAGCCAGTGGTTGACATACTCGCGCTGCGGATCCTGGGCTCCGTGATGCTGCGTGATGCTGGGAGCCCTCATCCGCCTCCATACCTGAGCATCCCTTGTCATCCGTGCAAGATAAGGAGCATAGTCTGAAAGCTGCTTCTTGGTGTTGAACTTATTGATTCGCTGACCTGTGAGACCGGCGGCTGCCACCTCGGACATTGGCACATCTTGAGCAGCTCCAGGCCCCAACCGTGCCGTCGGGCCACCCAGTTGCCCCAGTTGGAGCAGGGGTCGTAGTCTAGCAGATATTCTTCGAAGTGTGCAGCGCCATAGCGCCAGTCTACGCCCAAGTCGAAAATCAAGAAGCTTGCCTGTGAGCAAGGCTTGCTTGCTTCGTCGCTTCGACACGCGACTCCGACTCCGAGGAGAACTTATCTTTTCGGGTCCAGCTGCTACGTTCTGCCGCCCTCGATTGCTCATGAAGCCAGTGGCGCCGAGCTCGCGCATGTTCGCATCGACAAGAGGGTCCCCTGTTTTGCCCTCCTTCCACCTGGGCCAAGGCCACGAACCGACGGGGTGAACGAAGAGCCGCGCGGCTCTGAGTCTCGCACCTTTCGAGCTTGTCCGCAGAGCCTCGCCAAGGAGTCCTCAAGCTCAGGCGGACTCGAGCAAAGCTTCAAAGGCCACCCCTGTGGCGATTCGGTCCTGTCACCGGAGACCCCCCCAGGGACAAAAATCTTGTCTCCTGAGCTGGGCTGGTGGCTTCCAACCTTCCTCAACCAGACATCCAGCTTCCGTTCACAGTGGGACAGTCGGGTTAGCTGGCATAGCATGACCAGTGCGAATCTCCATTAACAATGGCGACTTGGATGGGTATGGCGTGACAGCACCATGGATTGAAAGTGCCTAGAACTCTGTGAGGTTCTGGGCTTCGGATGCCTCAAGTGTACGGGTATGGTCCAAGTCTAAGCCCGGGTTCCTTGACTCAACGCCATGTAGATGAAGAAGTCTCGCCAAGTCAGCTCAAAAATGAGCCTGAGAACAGAATCAGGCCAAGGCAAGCTGTGTGACTGCTGATCTGCATCCCAGAAGCCAGTATGTCGACTTGTTCTTGATGCGCCTTTCCGTCTCGTATCGCTGGGCCTGCACAGGCAAATGATCAGCGTCTTTGAATTTACTCGGAGGCATCGTGGCGCCTCGGACCAGATCCGTCGAGGGGAGATGCAGCCAAGTGCCAGCCACGGGCTGAGCTTAGAGGAGTACCCTTCGCCAAGCATGCCGTTCCTGCAGCTCGTGGGAATGCTCAGACTTCGAAAACTCTCAGTCCCAGCCCTTTACTGCACACGCACAGGCTTCAGTCGATGTGGATGTAATAAGTGCCTGAGTGGCCCAAAGGCTCTAATTGCACGGATTCAAAATTAAGGGCTGAGCCGCTACGTAATTGAGGCCACGGTGGCACAAGCACTGTGGTCACGGTGGCGCAAACCAGCGGGCTTATGAAATCCGCAGGTTCCGGAACCTGAACATAGATCGCCCTATATCTCAGCTTTCATCTCATAGTATCCCCGAAAGCATCATGCAACATCGTATAAGGTCGATGCCACGTACTGCAAGACTAAAGGGCCTTGAAATTCGGGCTTCAGGGGTTTACGACTTTGATCCGCCTTCCTGCGAGACAGAGGACCAGAACTTCCTTGCGGTTCGAAAAGAGGCCAGCAAGAAAGCAGCGAGAGTCCATAAACAAACGGGCACGCTCAGCTATGTCTATGTCTGCAAAGTCTCCGGATTTCGAAATAGTCTTTCAGGTGGTTATCATCGAACATCCATTTCTGCAGCCGTGCCAGCGCCTGAACATCAGGCGGCAACTCTGCGTCGTTGAAGGCAATCGAAAACACCGGCTTTGAAGGCAAGCTACTGCATCCTCGCCGCCTCGAAACGGCAAAACACCTGAACATACGTGCCCGTGTCCGGCATGCAATGCCAGAGAGAGAGAGAGAGAGAGAGAGAGAGAGAGAGGTTCATGAAGCTCAATGCCCGTACTGCTATACGTGTATTTAGTTTCAGGTAGCTGTTCTGTGTAGACATTGATCTTATGGCGTGATCACATATGCATATCTTCTTATATAGGAAGTCCGAACCAACACAAGGCCTCTCGGATCATCTTGCATCGCTTCGGCGACCTCACTGTCGTCGTATCCAAGCTGCTGCAGAGTCGGCAGGAAACCTGCTTTTACAGTCTTGCAACGTAACACGCAACCTGAGAATTGTGCCAACAATATGTAACTGCAGGACAAGCAGTTGTGAAAACAAAACACCGATCTATATAACGCCACGCATCCCGGCTTTTTGCGTGGGAAATCGCATACTAAACCTTTCGTGAAGCCTTACAACCCCAGCCGACTATCTACGCGCTGCTGCATAATGAACACATGTACATAATGCCATCCTCAATATGCACAAGGGGCGTGCTCAACAACTGCATCGACGTCTTATGCAGTAGCTACAGGCAACAAGTTTCACCAAGTAGACCTGACCAGTGAATATACTACAAGCTCAGACCGCTACTAAATCAGGGCGACCCACATACGGCAAATCATTGGGCCCCCGTATCAGCCTCAGCTTAGGTACTTTGCATATCTAAGGCTATAGTAGTAGAATGCATTTAAGGCTAATGATGTGGTTGTGCAGGTCGCAAGAAAGAAATCAGAGTCCATGGTGAGTTTCTGAAGCCGAATTTGTTGCGCGAGGAGAAATTCTCGTTCAGATTCCCTGACAGCTTACACGGAATCTTCAATGTGCAAGACACGGTCGTAAAACCAGGAAAAGCCTGGATAAATTGGGGAGCGGGGAGGCTCCATGTACTCGTGCGAATTTATAACACATACGTACATATATATATATATATACATATATATGTATATGCTTATATATGTATATACACATACATACATACATACATACATGCACAAAACCGGGGACACACGCACAGAATATGTGTAGATGGCAAGAAGAAGCAACGGTGCTGACGATACTACTACACATAGGCACAAGGGGTGATTTTCAAGGCCACATGCGCCTAAGGCAGTCTCGAGCTCGCCCTGCTTCTTCGGGAGGGAAGGCAGCTGCTTCGGCGCGGGCACCGGATTCCTGATTTGGCCGCGGCCTTCGGCCTCAGATAGTGCGTTAGGGCGTCAGGGATTACCACGTGCATTTAGAGCTAACTTGGCGAGCGTGACAGTACGATGCAGGCTGTTCAGTGGTCAGACTCCTCGCAACAGAGTGTAGTCGACGGCAGCATCATGTTTGTTTTCTTGAATGTGACAAGTGTTGCCATCAATAACCACCCTGCACAAACATGATCAATGCCGTCAGAATACCTCACAAGACTCCAGCGATCTGCGGTTTAGTATCTGGAAACCACCAAGCCCTAGACCAAATCTTCTGATAGTATTCTTAAGAGCATGAATGCCATAGTAGGCTACAACGCCGGAGCAGGAGACGATTACAGATACAGCGCTTGGTGTGCGTCACTTTAAAGACTAGAACTGGAGTCACAGTGCAACTGTTCGAGTAATTCGTATGGCCAACCCCAAACTACTGTGCACCGCTCCCATGCGCAGGACACATACAACACAAACTCTCTGACACCCGCTACTCTGCAACATGTCCTTAGACGAATCTGTCCCTTTTCGACAACCAAGTGGTGCCAAATGTCGGTTGATTCATTGCTCGTCACATTGCTGTGGTCAGACTTCAAGACACGAAAAACTACCACCACTATCCATAGCCAGAGTACTGAAATATTTGCACTGTCGTGCCCGTTGCTCATGTCGCATGGTGCTGGTACTGCTGGCCTCGCTGTTCACATTGACTCGGGCTGTTCGCTTGCTACTGCGGCTTTTCTTTCAAACATAGGCATTAATGATTCCTTTCCGCAGCATTGCCAAATTAGTTCATGATGTAACAAAGATAGTCATTGCATCACGAACCATAATGGTATGATACCGTCATCGCTGTTGTAATTTACACTGTTGCTTCTTTTCCCATGGGCAATAAACCTGCTTTTTTTATCTGGTACTGGTAGATATGACTCTGTTCTCCGTACAAACTCTGTTCCGTTCGTCACTTTATCAGCTCATGCACAACATCGTCAAAAAAAAAAGTGAACCCAACCGGCCTTGTTCTTGAAAGACGTGAAAAGCAGCGGTGTGTTGCGAGGGTTCTGTCCACACTCCTGATGAGCGCGACGACGACAACGCATAAGACATCATAAGACGAAGCTGATGGTGATCATAGCCATCACCACCATCAGAAGCCGACAGATTTAACAGGTCTTGTTGCAACAGGTGTCACGTCTGTCTGTTCTTCCTCAGTTGTGTCGCTCGTGACTGAGCAGTTGGATCTGTCTCTGCATATGATGACATGGGGTCAGCTGGTTACGCTGCAAGTGTAACGGCTCTTTATTTTAATGTAGGCTGACGATTGCATGCGGTTTGACTGCACCCGTCTGGGAGAGTCGGGCACAACGCACATTTACGGTACATGAGATACTGGTAGGACGCCCTGCATGCTGGCACACTCAACTGCTTTAACGGCTTCCTCTATGTTTGCTCCTCGCCTGATCTTCCACATCATGACTTCCTTCTCGTGCTCAACGAGGGCGCTCCACGCCCGAGCACACTTTGGAGTTCCGATTCTACTTCTCACTCTGGGGCCTTCGACTCCACGGCCCAACGGCAAGCGCAAGCGTCCCGGGTGTCCAAACCAGAAAGCGATGAAGGCAACCAAAAATTTGAAGCGAAATAGAACGTGAACCATCATTAAAGAATCGTACCGTTCGGTGTCCTCCGGCATGTAGAGCGTGCCTCCCCAAACAGTAGTCAGCTCTGCACCCATTGTGCGGAGCCGCTTGGCCACCAGGGCTTCTTCTCGCTGCTCTTCACTGCAATAGCCCTGGCTAGGGCAAGGCCGTCGAGCATAATAACACTTTGACTGAATATAGCTAACGGACGTTCCTACCGCACCCGCGGCCTGCGTGACGGCCACAGCACTGCAGCCGTCGCAGAGCTTCGGAATCACCTGACAGCACGACACGGCGCCCCTTGCGAGGGGCCCTTTTTAAGGAGATCTGATCTCGCTCCGCCTCTTGTGGAGGCCCAAGTGCCACGGCCAGACCCGAGCCGACACTCTCCAGGCGCCGGCGGAGACACTCCACGCTCTCCAGCAAGAAGCGGGCACGCCGGGCGTTGCACTTTCGTGCACCTCCGACGCAGCACAGCTACAGTTGAACGCGGTTGCATACACATCTCTGCGGCATTGGCAGCCTGCCTGCCAGTGTCGGCACGTTGAAGCGAGAGGGGTCGAACACAAAGACAGGCAGCAAGGACTCGGCACCTTCCGCTGCCGCCTCACGCACCCGCTGACTGCCCTAGCTTAGTCCAGTGTGGGCAGGGAACAGGTTCTTGACCCTTTGTGCTTGAGTGACGCATGACCAAAATGACCCAGCAGCAGATTGGAATGGCTGGCCTTCAGCGCAAGGTTGTCGTCAAGGCGGAGGTCATTCCTGCCAGAGACTCAAGCAAAAGGCGCGCACCACACAATGCTGCATCCGGCATGTACCCAAGGCAGGCTGCGGTCCATGCCTGAGCCACAGAGCACGAGCACTCCGGCCCACCGCGCGGGCAGACATTGGGGAGACCAGCAGCTCTCCCAAAAACACTCAAGCAACTGAGCCAAGACAAGCGGGATCAAGCGACATGCATCGACATGACTCTCTGACCAGTGCCGTGAAAAGCAAGTACTTCACCAAAGAATGAAGTGCGTGTGAGAAGCTTGGCCTGCACGAGGACGCCGACGGTGGAAAGAAGGGGCGCCCAAGCTGGCGCGATCTTTGAGATTTTTCAACATCGTCCGGTGCCCAGTGGCCAATCAGGCCTTTCTTTTCCGTCTCAGTCACAATCTCACAGACCAGGAGGAAGGTTGCTACTTTGTGCTTGACCTGGTCAGGTCTTGGAGAGTCGCAACTCACCGTCGCAGTCACAAGCGGCCTGCGGCGATGCTAAACCGTTCTGAATGATTTGGCCCAACCTGGGCAAGGAAGAAATCGACAGGTGCTACTTGAGAGCACAGGAAGAACAGTCCCACTGGGGCTGCGGGAGCCGGAAAGACGAATCAGTCGTGCGTGCCAGGAATCCCGGCTGCTGTTTCGCTGCAACGATCTGATCTTTCAGCGTCGGCACGCAGTCCTGCACGGAGGTCCGATGCCAGCACTGCGGCACTGCGTGCACATGCTGCGCAACATCTCCCACATCTCCCCTGCCTTCAGGAGCCGAAGAGCTGACTCACAGCTCTCGACTGAAGTGGCTGTGCTCGTATCAGCCTCAGCGCTTACACCAAAAAACTGACCAACACCACACCACCCCTCCTTCCCCCCTCTCACACCTTCCCCTCATTTCCCCTCTTTGCATGGGAGGAGCCATTCGGAAGACCTGTGGTAGCAAGGCCGGCCTCGGCTGGCTGCACGAGAGCACTGCAGACATATGGCCACTCAGATGATACAGATGACGACGATGACGACGAAGATGAGGGTTAAGATGATGATAGTTCAACGGTAACACGCGGGACAAGCGATGATGTTGTTGATGGTGATCATCATCACGGTCATCATCGTCATCACCGCCCTCTCGACGACGATAGTCAAGACTGCGGTCACAACCAGAACTTGGCCCTGCGTCTGGGGTCCGGGCCAGCCGGACGGTGCTCCCAGGCTGGCTCTAGGATCATCCTGCAAGAAATGCCCAACCAAGTAAGCGGAATGCCCAGGCGCAAAACAGGCAAGCCAAAGATCATGCTCGCAAAAGCACAGTCCGTGTCGCAAACGTAGTCTGCCAACTTGGAGATCACCTATTCGTGCAAACTGCAATCATCTTTAGAAGGCTCGTCATGCCATGACCTTCCCACGACTGAGTGAGGGGCCTCGCCGATCTTCTTCTGTATCGCTGGAATTTTCTGGCACGGAATCTCTGCTCACAGAAAGGACTACGACAAGACCAGGCTCTGCAGGTTCCCGTCCTAAAACCTTTTGACCATGAGACGCACCTCCTCGAAGCACTTCAGACTAAGCTAGAACGAGTATTCTGCCTCCTGCTCGTACTGTCGCAAGAGCTCCGCAGCAACCTGACCATGTTTGGCTTCTCAACTTTGCCTCCTCTTGACTTACGGGCCACTGGGGCGCCTCCTGCTTGTGAGCATCGGTTATCCTTGTCAAGGCAGATTACTATTCCAACTATTCCATCGCTGGCCGGCTTGGCTCGATAATTGCATTCAGCAGTCCTGGCATAGACGAAATCCTTCTCAGCCCCCCTGGTTACCAGCTGGCGCAAGAGGACGCAGTCGTGCCTGCAAAATGCGAAAAGACACCTGGTAAACGCAAACTTACTGCACCATGCAAAAAGAGAAAACCTACCAATGCAAAACTTCAGCATGCTTCAGAACTGACCTCCGAACGCCCTCGGGCACGTCTGCGCTTCCCAAGACGGCCCTCAGCTGCGGACTATCTTGTTGCATGCCATGGTCATCAATGACCAAACGACTACGGACATTGGCACGTAACGTTTGTTCCGGGGGGCACACATCATTCCTACTATGAGGTTGTCGGGCTCTGATTGCTTTGCAGTCTGGTACCTGCGACAGCCGAGCTTGTGCAAGTGATCAGAGACTTAGTTCGTCAAGCCGTGATCTGCAGCCCAATAGGAATCAAGGGCACATTGTCTCTGCCTGCTGTCGCACGGCATTTTCTGAAGTCTGCAGCCCCTGGGATATCGCAAAGTCTTGAAAGTCCGACTCGAGAAGCACGTGCTTGGAATCTGGAAAGAAACGTGCATATTCACTGCACGTTGCAACCGCACCTTCAGCAGTTCAACGAACCTTGACTTGTCCATGACCTGACATGATTGGTGTCAGCATCACTTCACACATGATACGCTGTGACAGTGGAACCTTGGGTGCTGCGGTGGGCGGCTGTCCGTTGCCAAAATTGCACCAAACTGCAGCACCCTCTGACAGCTGGAGCCGCACGGCATTACACGCCCTATGCATCAAAAGTTTGCTGCATTCGGTTCGGTAAGGGGTTCAATGGAGAGCATAAGGTTGGCAACATCGGCACGCACAAAGGGCATGTGCTTGGTGAGCCTGAACCAAGCTACTCAACAGGGCCGGCAAGTGCAATTACCCGCACACCCGAAGACTCAAGATGTCTTCAACATTGGGATTCTAGCCCCGACGTATCAAAACCGCCACTGTGGAACGCCTGAAATGCCTTTGTCTTTTGAGGTGAGCGGAAGCGAACACCCCAAGCTTAGGCTACGCTATTGATGCTGCCATCAGGGTGGCAAGGACCAAAGCGATTCCCACTGGCTTGTTGCCTACCCCTGTGTGGAAAGCAAAGTTCCTTTGTCCTCAAGGCAGCAAGCGAGAGAGAATGCGCTCTTTGGCCTGCACAGGAACGAGCAACATGCATTGAGATTCTTCCACCGTGACTTATCTGGATGCCAAGCTGCTGCTGTGAAGAACGATGCGCCCGTCAATGCACTAGCAATGGAGCCTGCCCCATTACATGAAAAAACAGACTTGCAGGAGACATTCGTTCAGCCAGCCTCGTGTCGACACTCTTCCTTGGCTGCCGAATTCCATGTTCTCGATGGCTCGAATCTCGCCCTTTGCAATGCGCGGCTTGCTCCACAAAGTCGGAATGAGTCAGCGGAAGCGTTGCTCACACTGAGCTTGGAGCAAAGATGCGCTGGGGAGCCCTTCGTCGCACCTGGAAGGGAAGGGCGACTTTCTTTGAAGCTTTCGATTTGTCCTCCAGAGTCCGAAGGAGAGCCTGTGCGATGTGCCACAGAAGCTCGTCGGGGTCGCTCACGCGCTTCCGCAGCTCCTGGGCCGGAAAGTGCGGGTCCGAGGTGTTGCAGCCGCGGCAGCCCTCGCCTCGTTCAGGACCCGTGTGCAGCTTTCGAGATCAGGTTGTGCCTGGGTTTGTGCATCAGATCAACTTCGGGAAGACGGATCGTCTTCGGTAGGCTGCCCGACTGTCAGCAATCTACGTTATGGGGTTTTACCCGCCCTCAGGCAACAGTGTGCCAATGTTCGACCCGATGCATTCTGGCCAGCAACCTCTGTTTCATCACATGGCTTCAGTGCACTTCCACACCAAACCAATCCTTTATCGGGGCACCATACATGGTCGGGGCTACGATGGCCAAAGGCCTAACTTGCACACCTAAATCAGACCGCAAGGTAGAATCTTATGTGAGGACCCATTGAGTGCCAACGAGGAGTGTGTCAGATCCTGGCCGCATTCAAGCCCCGACGGCCATCCGGATGCAGCAGCTGGAACTCCTTCCAGGTAGAACGCGGAGCCGAGAAGCAGAACAGGGCAGGCACCGTTCAACCTTTCGTGCCACACAGGCTCCAGAATGCGCAGTATGGCGATGGCCGTGCAGTAAAGGACAACCTCGCAAGCAGCCATGCATTACTTGCATGCCGTCGCGTGTCTAGCAAGAGTGTCTGCCTCGCCATCCAGCAAAAAGAGGTCCCACACCACCGAAGCGACATCCACAGTCAAGCACCTGCTGAACGATTGCGCGCGAGTACATGGCAGACGGCGTGTCCGAATGCAGGAAGCTGAAGCCTCTCGGACTCTCTGTGCTAAGGCTGCCACTTTGCGAACACGGTCAAGAACCAGTCGATGAGGAACCTTCCCATGCAGGGCAGCTAATCTCGGGGAGCCGACAGCTGAGGAGTCTTCCCCTCCAGAAGTCTCGAAAGCTACCGTCGGACGATGAAAAGCTGAGGGAATGCTTAGGTCCTCACTCCGCAAGATATGTTTCTCAAAAGTAAGTGCTACGCGTGATCCCGTCAAGGCACAACATTAGCTTATCAGGTGTGCCAGCTGATAAAGCTGCTTGACATAAACGTGGTCTTCCACCCAGGGGAACTCGGCGCAAGTTCCTGTCTTGGAAACCACTGAGAGCAGCACATCTCTGGCATCAGTCCGACGTCTCGAATGCCTCAGGATCGCCCGAAAGTAATGACGGCTACATATGCATCGCTGCAAGTCTCGAAAAGGATCTTTCACTCCCGAGTCTTGCTAGCTTCAGGGAATTTGCGACACGGTAGGCCTACACGATTGAAGGCCGAGGATGCTGCATCTGCACACATCCGGAAGCTGCTGCGAACACAGCCTGATGCTGAGCCGCCAACCAATCACAACATCGCAAGTCTTCTACAGAGTTGCCCAAGATCCCGGCTGCTCGAAGACGCGGGCCTGAAGACCATTTCCGGCAAAAGCAGAAGATACCCGGCTGCTCCCTGGGGTTCAGTCCCGACAGGCAACTGCACGGGGCTCAAGACGATAAAGTCCGAGTACCTCGGAAAACAGGGTTCGAGCTCTCGGCATTGCTATCTTCAGCTCCGCCGTGATTATTGAAGGGCTTGGTTTTGGATAATGCCTTGTAATTACTTCCAGGTCACGGAGGGCGTGTTCAGCAAGTTGCACAGGCCAACCTTGCCACATGGGGCGGAAGTAGGGGAATCGCTTGCTGCGAAGCACTTCTATGCTGAAAAGGCGCAAAGGACTCGTACGGAGGCAAGTAAAGGAGCAGCATGGCCGCCAGGTAGCTCCTTAAACCATTTCTCGACAAAGCGACCAAGCCCATTTCCTCGCATCTGCATGCATCTGTTACGATTCAGCCACCTTAGGCGCATGCATGCCCTGCACATAGCCGATATCCGGCCGGAAGAAAGTGTATGCCTTCAAGGTCTGCAGGCTACGTGAATTGTGGCGGGGCCATAACCTCACTGCCTCCAAAATCCGCGCGCAGTCTTCATGAAGAGGACCGCCCTGACAAAGCAGAACTGCTTGCCGTTGCTTGCAGATGCTGCCGAAAAGCCAGAAATAAACCGGCAAGACTCTTGCAAGGCCTCGCTGAAGAAGGCCAACGTTGGAAAAGTTCGCGGCAGGTCCTCTAAGCGACGGCTTCGAAAGGTCTTTAAAGGAGATGTTGCAAACTGAGGGCAGAGCAAAAGGAATGCAGGTCGTGCTTTGCTCTCGACCACGATTGGGTGGCCTGAGGCAACGGGACTTGCCAGACACTGCCACGGTCCACCCAGGGTCCCATCGCGTGACCCGGCTGCAGCGGCCCGAAGCTGCTGAGGTCCACGCGCATCAGTCAGAGTGATAAGCACGTTTGAGGCCGTCACCTGCGCAAAGCGCGCAAACGCAGAGGCACAGAGAGGCACTGAGAGGCACGGAGAGGCACAGCATGGCACAGCTGCACAGCAAAAAACAGCATGTGCCAAGGGCGGCCTGCGCTCTTCGAGCGTCAACTGCACGTTGCTTGTGGATCTCGAAAAGCTCCGGTGTTATTCGCAGCACCTCGTAGACGCGAGCCCGAAGTCGGATCTGAAGCTCACTCAAGCCCTGCTTCACTCAACTACTCGACTACTTCGCGCGACGTGTGTGAAACTGCACTGACTCGACCAGGGAAGCTGCATTTCCAATTGCCACTGGCCACACAACCTGTGCCGGCGAGATGCTTCAGCGCATGGAAATCTAGCATCTGCATGCTTCGAAGCTTGCACCTGCTGCCAAAGCCAGGGCACCCTCAAATGACCTGCACACCTGCATCGCTGGCCTCGCGGACTCGTGGGGGCAAGCCCTGGCGCCAAAGGCGTTGCATGCGCTGCGTCGGCTCCATGCCTCTGCTGCAGTGCTGTTGCTGGCATCCTCTGACATCCTCCAAGTATGCGGACGCCTGGAACAAAGCTGGGAAGAAGCTCGTGAAGCCACACGTCGGTGTGCTCCTGAGACAAGCTCCGGCCAACCTCTTCGATGTCATGCCATACCGCATGAGTCACTTGGGTGGGTCTGATGGGTCCGCTAGTGTCTTGCGCTGGCCACTCTCCAAACCGGCTTACATGTGGCGCCTGCAGACGGCGCTCTCGACGTTCTTCTCGTTGTCGTCTCTGCTGCTCCTCGCCACAAACAGTGAGCCTGGGCCTGCCACTCTCACACGCGTTGCTCCTCACGCTGCTCTTGAAGAAGCCGCCTCTGCACCTGGTGATGTCGACGACCGCAGCGAGCAGACACAAGCTCTTCGGCTTCGGCTTGACATTTTCTGAGAGCTGCACGTTGCGCTCCAAGGCCCGAACCTGGCCGGGATGCCGGGATCATGAGGCAATGAAAGCAGCCACGGATCAGAGAAAGCGGTGACAAGTGCCAGCAACTTTGTTGCACTGAAGATGACAGCTGGGGCGAAAGCGAGGTTACGATGGTGCTCGGACTCCTCCTCCGCCTTTGGCGGAAGGTGGGCCGGCCTGACAGAGAAGTCAAGTCAACTGCCACTGGGATGGCCAAACGCTCTGGCCCGGATGCCTCCAGGATGTCACGGAACTGCCAACACCTCGCATGTGGATTGAGAGCTTTAAGAGATCGAACTAGCGAAATGAAAGCTATGTGGGTAGCGAGAAACATGTCATAGCACATCATCAGCATCAGAACCGAGCCTGGTGAGTTGGCATCACAGAAGCCCAGCAAGAGATCCTGCCAACCGCGAAGCGTCGCTTTGCCGCTTCGCTGTAATTCCAAAGCTGGCCTCCTGTGACACGTTCGGGTTCTCCTCTGGGTCCAGCCGAGGTAGCCTCAGAAACGCTGCGAGGGCACCGGGGAGCTGGAAGCCTACATGCTCAGTACATGCTCACTTCTTAGGTGCTGGCGCTACCTCGGCGGAGCAAACAACGAAGTGGGCACCACAGGCGAGTGCCACGACTGGCCTGCACAGCAATGTACTGTATGCTGCCGGCCTGGACCTTCAAGCTTCCAGCTGCAATCGAGCAGCATAGCACACCCCTCTATGGCACATCACAGTGCAAACCGTCCGCTTTTCAGCCATTCGGTCTACAGCCGCTACTACGGCTGTTGTTGCACATACGGTTGCCACGGGCAGTCGGAACCGCATGCATGGCACGCGAAACGGACTGCCGGCATAAGCTGGAACCAAGCTCTAGTTATGTGTGGATCAACTATCCGAGATGCCTCGTCTCAGCAAGAATCGAACACAGCACGAACAAAGCAGCTTGCAGATTTGTAGATGAGAAGGCAAGAGGAACAAAGCCCTGAGAAGCTTTTGGAGCTAGTGTCTGGCGCTTCTAGCAGCCAGAAACGTTCGGCAGTGAGACCGCAAACATTTACAAATCGGGATTAGCAACCCTTGGCGATCACAGAGACATGATAAATCTGCTGACACGACTTCTGTATTCTGGTTGTCGCTGAGTGAAGTGGCTACTGCCGAACACAATTCAACGATTCGAGATGGTAACCTAGTAGGCTACGGCCGGAACGACATGGGCACCCCGGTGGCAAAGCCAGATGGAAAACGGAGAGGTGCCCCACCCACACGCAACCGACTCTGTACCGCACAAAGTCAGACAGCTCACGCGGCCAGTGGAAGCAGCAAGTAACACAAATAGAAGATCTTCCACACGAACATGTAGAACTCGAATACTTGCTTCGGCTTCTCAGCATCGACGAGCTTCTCCTCACGGGGATGATATTCACACGACCCAGCGCCTGCTTCTGGAAGCTCCCAGTGTCGGCTTTTTCCCGTCGATTCCTTTCTTCGAAGGGATCTGCAGAAGAGCAGGGAAACCGCGGCCAACACGCCTGCCAAGATGAAGCATAGGGGCTGCCAAACACTCGTGGCGGCACAGCACTTCCGTCCACTCTACACCGCCGCCTCTGGCAATTGCTGTGCCAGGAACCCCAGTCGCAATGGCCAAGACGCTCGCCACACTGAAGCTCACCGCAGTGCTCAGCAGCAATGATTTCAGGAGGAATACGGCCTGCACGTCTGCTCACCCGCGGCCGTGCCAAGTGCCGCTGAATTAATTCTCAAATCGCCGAGGCACAATCTGCAAGGCCCGCGCTGGGCCCAACCGCACACTGACCGACCGGATGCTCGCTTTCTGGTCCCCAATCACGTCGGGAACATCCTGACACACTCGCCTTGAGAAGCTGTAAGGCACAGGGCAGACGATAATTCTTCCAGCATATACGAGTTCTACAAACATCAACTCGGCGTCTGCATCCCCATGGCTGAAGACAAAGGCAAACGAAAGCGAGGGTCCTTCATCAAAGCTATCACCAGGCCGAAAGCTGCAAAGAAGGCTGCAGCCATTGCGCTTCGGAATGTCGACACCTGTCCTGCACGACAGCAACAAAGTGCACAGGGAGCTTGGAACCTGCGCGACTACAAAAGCCTGCTACACCAAGGGCATGCCCAATGTAATAGTAGAAGCCCATGTTGACGACCACACCGCGAACAACGATGATGCCTTGTGTAGTCTTGTCTTGCAATCTTTCAGCACATGATAGCATGAGCGTGGAAGCAGAGCAACACGAACATCAGCACAAGAAATCAGGATATACACCGAATGGCCAAGCTACTCAGCGCGGCCAGAAAAGGAAAGCGCTTCAAGCGAAAGGGTGGCACCGAGTAAGCTGTACCCAAGATTGCGCTTGCAATCAAAGGGAACTGAAGGGCCATGACACCAGCCGTCCTCGGCAAAGCGTGACGTCTACTCCGCATGGACAGTTGAATGCTGCACGGCTCAAGCTAAGGCTCTCATAGGTGCATGTCACGGCCTCTGCACCGAAAAGAGAGCCAAGCACGATCAGCCATGCAGAGCCAATGGAGAGTCGTCCAGAGGGAATCGGGAGATATGGCTTATTCCTCAGCTGCAGAAACCGTTTTCAAGCTGCAACTTTAGACTGCACCGCTGAGCCCGCGACTGGCGATCGATCTCGACCTGATGAGAACAAAGGTTTCGAGACGTTGTCTGCGAATTGTCGTCATACGAGCTGCATCATAGATCTGGTTGAGGCCAGTAATGTAGACCTTGGCTTCGGTGCGAGACAGCCAGAGATGAGGTTTTGGCCTTCCCAGTCCGATGTTTTCACACCAGAGAGGCATTCACGAGCATTGCCGGCACCAGCGCCCGGATAGTCTGGATCGCGAAAAGCGGCCAGCTGATGGAAGCCACCGGAGCCACTGCAAAGAGGTGTACCTCAAGCAGCTGGAGTTCCTGCGATCCAACCGGCACGCGATGCATTGTTCCTGCCGATGCATGTTGCCGAGCTTCCGTCGTGATCGAGATGACTGTCCCGATCAATGTGTGGGGGCGCGTAAAATCCTTATTGATAGCTTGCAGGCAAGCATGCACGAATGAGCGCCGAAAACACACCGAAAAAACACTTTAGACTGTAGGCCTAAAAGGGCTCCTGTTACTGAATCTCTTCTAAGTGGCCCAAACGGTCTTGACCTTGGCCAGCAAGGCTGCCTGAGCACTGGAAGATCTGGAAAACACACAAGGATAGGAATAGATCGGGCTTAGGGCTTCTGGTTAGGGCTTCAAAATATGACACATCAAAACACTGCATGGGAGCTGATGACCATGACACAGTCGAAAAGCATTCCCACCGAACATGTTCTGCCATTCATTCGGCATCCCGGTCACCCGCATGGCATGTGCACGTTCGCCTTACTATGGGCCTTTGAGGCTCTGCTTTCACAATTCTCCATTGCATGGATTGCTGCAAGACTGTGCCAAGTGGAGCAGCCTCGGTGGTGGACGACAAGCCCATTATGGTGCATTCACGTCTTTGTCGCGTGCGCTTTCCTGGCTTTGATCACCGTAGGTCTTATTCGCGTTCCCGGTGCCGCCGAGATTGATCCGAGGGGCGAGTCTCGAGGATTTCGTGGTCGAAGAAACCACCTGTGCAAGGCATAATGTGGGAACTGCCACACCCCTCCCCTCCCCCCATTACCTGGTGAGGATGGGGAAGCGCAGCAAAACCAGCCTGCCCCAAAGCGCCACAGAGCGCCAGCCGTTCTGGCTTTGCTTTCCACGCCGACAGCGCTGACGGTGCAGAAGCAGCAGCCGTACTCGCAGCAGCAATATCACCGCCTGGCAAAGAGCAAGCACATGACATCCATACACGTGGCTTGCCACTCTTGGATGCGACTGCTGCGACTGCTTCTCGCCGCTGCAGTGCATCATGCACTGGGCAAGGTAGCAACAGCAATCACTGGCAATCCCCGCAGTCAGACATTGCCGTGTCTAGTGGCAGATCGAGCTGGCCTTGCACCTTGCAGCCCGTCATCAAGCCAAAGCGGACCGTTCCAGTTCGATAGCCACGGTTCATGAGAGGCATCACCAAAGCGCCACGGAAGGTCTCCAGGCCACCTGAGAAAAGAAGTGCAATTCGTCGTCAGTGTGTGGCGACTTCGACTTTCCTGGGTGCCTCTTGCGAGCGCCCACCAGCCCCGTGGCTGCAAGGCCGTCTGGATAACGGCGGACCAGAAGGGCGCAATGAACTTGGACCAGTCATCGCTTCGGATGCCTGGGCCGTGCCCCCCGTGCCCTTTGCGCCTCCCTGTCGCATGCACCAAAAGCTGCAAGAGCCACCTACGCCTGCACCACTTCTCTTCTACAGCTTTTTTTCATTGCTACCACGAGTCCCTGGCCTGTCATGCCCAACTTCTCCGTGGCTATGTGACAGTAGTCGTCGATGCTGCACCAATCTGGCAAGTGGTACGCCTGGCTAATGCGCTTGAGGAGGCGCACCTCCTGAATCGCAGGTTGATGCAGCAGCTTGCACATGACAATGGTGGCCCTTGCATCGGGACATCTGGGACCAGAGTCCGCTAAGCCGTCCTTCGGCTTCAGCGCTTCGTTCTCTTCCAGATTTCGGTGCACCCAGGTGACGAGGATGATACGGCCACCAGGTTTGCACACACGGTGCATTTCACTCATAAACCTCAGAGCTGACCCGGATCACGACAATCGTAAAGACTTGCTGGTGCCAAGCTGCTTGGGTTTCTCCGGCATGTGCTCGCCGCTTTCCAGCGACCACACGAGGTCAAAAGAGTTGTCTGCAAAGGGCATCTTCAGTGCATCCGCAACTTTGAAAGTGCAGTCGGGCTGTGACTTGGATAGCGCTGTGGCTTGTGCTTGCTGCTTGGGGCTCAGAGTGATGCCGGTGACCTTTGCACCGTACTTCTTCTGCAGGTAGCGGGAAGAGCCTCCCACGCCGCAGCCGACATCCAGGATCGCTTGTGGAGGGTCGTCTGATGAGACTTCTGCCCAACTCAGCACCTCCTCAATCATCCGGACTTGAGCCTCTCGGTGCTGCTTCAGGGATCTCCACGAGTTGTCCTTCGCAGACACAGGCGAATGGGAATGCAACGCTCCGCGGGCCCCGCCCCGTCCCGGAACATCCGTCCTCGTAGTAGCCGTGGTGCAAATGATCCCCCCAGATCTCAACCCAAACGCCTGTAGAGGCATCGTAAAAGTCTGCGATGCCCTCTTGCAGAGTCCTTTGCTTCTGCCGAAATTTCGCCCGGAGCAGCAGAGCTGCTGCCAGTGCCCCGGCCCAGAGCGCGGCCGGAGCGGCAGATCTTCGCGCAACGGCCGCCAGCTTCCCGCGACCCAAGCTCTGGCTGCGGCGGCCTCTGAATCGACTCCTGGGCTCCTGGAAGCCAACGAAGGCCAATCTTTCAGATCCTTGACTCTCTGCCGGTGCTGCCCGCATCGATGGCTCTGCGCAGTTGTAATGGCCACCGAACTCCTGGAGGCTACAGGCCGGCAGAGACGAGTCATGAAGAGTCGCTTGACAATTCTATGGCGTGGCTCAGACATGAGATCTTTGCGAATAAGAGCTCCAGCGCTGCTTGCTTGAACGTGGCGTACTCTGCGACCCGCTTCTGTCGAGCCTCCTCGGCACATTGCAGGCTCTGTGAGTTACAATCGTCAACACAATCATAGAAGCAATATCAGCACGTGCAGAGGCAAGTGGCCCACAGCCGAACGACCGCAGTCGCCGTGTGAGTTTCCGTGCTGCCCGGAGTTCGGCTAAATCCTTTCGCAGTTGGCACGAAGATGTTCTCCGAGAAACCTGGCACATGCTTGCTTGCAGGAGAAATCTCCGGTATCACGTGGTATGACATACGACGTATGAAATTTGGCCAAGCTAGAACGTGTAAAGCTGTTGTCAACTCGATGTTCGTTGCGGGCCGCTGCTCACCGGGGCCGAAATCACGAGCTCCAGACGGCGACCCCGTGATCTAGCTATCAGGGAGAACGTGCCATTGCAGCCATCCACCTGGGGCAAATGTAAACAGGAAGTGCAAGTGCAAAAAAGCTGAGCTGCAAGAACAACAACACTGCCTAGCAGGTATATCCCTCACCCTGAAAAGGAAACAAAGGTCACACTCTGCAGAAAATGAGCATGTGATGTGATGATGCCTCATCACGAAATCCATGCCCATCGATGGTCCGGAAGGTCCACTGACGATGTTTGGAGCGGAACGCCAGGATGTATTGGTTTGTGGTCAGACCCGATATGGTGAACCTTTGCTTTCACGACGATACATATGACAGCAAGTCTGCAAGCTTTGAACCTCTGCTGCTACATGCCACAGAGTTCGGAGCAAATAGCCGCCTTCAAACCCAAGAAGCTTGCCACCCGTCAAGACAAGCTGAGTTGTTCCTCCGTCTGCGATACCCTGTGACCAGACGAAGGCTGATGGAAATCGCTTTCCGTAGTTCATCTCCTGTGAGCATACATCGCAACGAATCCACAAAGCAAGGTTCGGAAGTTCAATCAGAGCACTTCGGAGCCTGGTGAGCGAAACCTTGGCCTTGGTGGCCGTTCAGCTCATAGTCCGTAGGTGACGCCAGCGTTTCCACGAAGTAGTGCGTTGGCCTCTCCAAAACACGGTGGATTCGGTCGGATGAGTAAAGACTGCGCTTCCGGATGATCACTGTCAGCAGTTTCTGCAAGCCACGGCTGCTGTGCGTGGTGCGATTTGCTGTGAACTGTGTACACGGGAGTACAATCCTCGTGACGAACATTAGAGCTGGCAGTGTCAAAAGACCAACTCGCTCACTCGGCACCATGATCTTTCTCGTGCAGATGAGAAGACGCGAGAACGGCCATCACACAGGTTCTGCTTCGCATGCACCTACAAATGCCTCGGGAACCTAGAGTTTCGTGTCGTCCACGAGCTTGTTTGCGCGCAGTACGAATCCCCAGCCCCAATGCAGCAACCATCACACACGAAAGTCAGAGACTGTGCAAGCAAGGACCGAACAAAAAGGATGGGAAAAGGATGCTTCTGTAGACCTAGATCACGCCGGGCGGCAGCATCGCTGGGGGCAGTCGCCGTGCCCAGCCTTCGGGACCTTCGAGAGGTTTCTCTGCATTCCAAAGGATTCGGCCAGAGAGTTGCGCCGAGAGCCGAAGCCCAGAAGGGAAGCTAAAATCCTCACAGCTTGTGCCATGCCGCATGCCCCCTCGACTCTCACAGACTAGCGCTGTCCGGCTCTGCGAATCCAAGAGTCGAGCGCTGAGTTGGAGCCGTTGGTCTGAAATCTCCTGAGCCCACACGGTGATGCCTTCTTTTCCTTTAGCCCGATCCCCTTTCACGTAACACGGCAAACTTCTCTCTTTCCGACTCGGCGCGCTTGCACTTTGGAGCCGCATGTGGGTTTTCGTGGGTCTAGCACTCGAGCTCTCTGGCTCCTTTGCCGGGCCATCGGCTTTTATCAGAATCCTGTCTGCCAACAAAGGCTCCCGAGAGGCAAAGTCCAGGAGTTGCTGCCATGGTAACGATGTGTCAGCTCAACGGAAGGCACGTCCGCATTTTGCATCAACGCCTGGGGATTCGGTGGAATTCTTGTTCGTCTAGACCGAAGTAAGAAGGACATGCCAGAGCCACCTGTGCTGGATCTGAAAACACCTGCCACAGTGCAGCTGGTGCAGGAGCAACCCATATACAAGATTACAAGAGGGTGCTTGTCAAAGTAACCTGCTCCACATGCTGCTCACCATCTGCATCCGCCACAAGGACAGCGGTGTACACCTGCCAAACATGCAATCGACCAATTTGTTGTAGTCTTGGCAAGCAGCCGACAAGGCCTCTGACCACTGCGGCTCCGTGTTGTGAAAGGAGCCCAAGATCAGCGTCATCGTACCTCGGCGACAGCGGCTGCCACAGGACCTGGACCCATGCAAGTCGTCTGCCAATGCAGCGAAGAGGCGCTGTGCCTTGAGATCGGTAATTCGCGTGCACCAACCATTAAACCATGGTCCACGAGAGCCCTTGCCGCGCTTGCCGGTCGAAAGCGGAAGCAGACCTGCAGCGTCTGCACTTGCGCTTATGTGGTTGTCACGAAGAAGAGCGCGTGTTATGCGCTGGCATGGAACACAACAGCAGCAGCACGAAGGGCAGCATTGCCTGAGCAGCCATGTTGATAGAGAGAAAGATCAGGGCCCCTGGGGCATGCAAGCTATAGCTGCGAACTAGGTACCGCCATCACTCTCCGCCTCCAACCCAGCTTGGCGTGCATCTGGTTTAATGGCCCGGGTGATTAGCCCGCAGTTGGCTGAGGACTTTCACAGTTTATATGATGACCTGGACACTGTGGCAAAACAACCTGAGATGAAACCACCAACCATGGGTTGGCCACGGGTATTGAGTGAAGTTGGGCCAGACTCTGCCGGCAGGGAAGCCATGACGTTGTTCTGGCTATGTCGCATGCTGATTGTTGCACTTGGATTTCCTCAGTCGGCAGTAGGCTCCGATGTCATGTCCATGTCGTGTTTATGGAAGGAGCCAATGGCTTCAACATCAGAGCCGCCTCCAATGCAGAAAGGGAATGGTACATGGGGACATGGACGCCTAGAAGACTATCTCAGGCTCTTTCGCTCAGCAGCTGCGTGGGATGCAGCTCACACACTGCCTTCTTCAGGTATCCTAGTCCTAGTGCAACATGTTGGCCCGCGCCTCTCAGGTCCAAACTCTGGCACTGGCTGAGGCCCTCTGCGCGGCACCTGGGGGCGAAAATGCTGCCGGACCCTGTGGACATGGCACAGCACTTGTCTGTTTGCTGATCTTGTTTCGACACAGCAACTGCAACAGCCATCGCTAGCTCGGTGTCGGGTTCAAGGATGCGTTGTTGGGCCCTTGTGCTTTCGCCCGCAATCGCAGAACCCAGATCTTTGTTATCTTCACATCTTCAACTGGATTCTTGCAAAAGCAGCAGCTGGCCTTCGCACCGGGGTCCCTCGTCTTGCACAGGTCCATCCCCCAGATATGCACGCACCTGAACAGCACGTTTTGTGCATGGATGCTGCACGCATCGCTGCATATTTTGATGTGCTGACACTTGCTTTACTCTCCAACTGCAATCAGGATGCCCCTGAGAGCAAACAGCTGCAGTATGCAAAGGCCCGCAGCATACACGGCGTGCGCAGACCTGCAAGCTGTGTCTAGCAGCTAGCAAGGCCGAGGGATCGGCGGTTCTGTCCGGTCTCAACAGATGTTGCGCTTGCGACAGGGTAACTTGCAACAGGGCTTGCATGAGCGTACACAGTGACAGTGAGAGACGGACAGCGGCACTGTATGCATCTAAGTCCGTACCTGTCTACGCACCAGTCCATACGTACACACATGCATCCATCGATGCATCCGCGCATCCTCCCATCCAGCGCTGCATACCTGCCTCCATGCATACATACGTACATGCGTGCAAACGTACATACGTACATCGTACATCTGTCCATGCGTCCATCCATCGAGTCCCCCATGCCCTCCCTCCCTCCTTCCCTTCCTCACTGCCCGCCTGTCTGTATACGCAACACAAAATCACTTAGCGTAACATAACATGACAGTGCAAAACGTAACAGAACGCCATGCAACACTATATGCATTTCATTCCACGCCATTGCAGTACATCAGACATACAAACAAACAAGCAAACAAGCAAGCAAACAAACGAAACAAACAAAGGAAAAAATAGAAACAAAACAAACATACAGCCATACAAGCATACCAACACACCAACATACAAATATACAAACATACATACATACATACATACATACATTACACACATACATACATACATACAGACAGACATAGGCACATGAGATCACATGAGAAGATGGGCGACGAAAGCTAGGTCAACAGACAGGATAAACAAAGTGACAGCGCGGCATCGTACCAGGTCGAACAGACAATTATTATGCAGACAGTAACTGCATTGACATAGTGCGATGCAGAAGGACTGTGACTATGCCCGCAAAACCTAAACCGACCCTGGAAATCCTGCCAGGTAGAGCAAGCACGTGCGGAGAAAACATGCATTGAGATGGCACAGTGCCAAAACACTGTGAAGATGCTCGCAAATGATCCTAAGTGACGGGGACCTTAAGAGGAAGTGAGGCGACAGCGAGGGGGGCGCACACCTTATACCATCCGGCAGCCATCTTATGGTACGGAGGGGCCTCCTCGCCAGGGTCTCTCCCCGCCTCCCCGGCAGCTTCAACTGCTGTTAAACGACCAAGGTTCCACACACGGTTCTCACCTGGTGCCCTACGTACTACTAAAGTTACTAAAGCGAATTGGCAAACGACAACTCCCCCAGGCTCCACAGAGCTCACATACATGCACATATACAAACTATACCTATACTTACATTCATACCAAAAAAGAGAAGTGTATGACTTATGCACCGAAACAAGTTATGCCTGCTCCTTCACATACTCGCTCACTCAGCTTTCACGAAGACCGTGTCTTCCGGTCTGTTAGTACACGGAACGCTGGCCGGGCCTTGAAACTGTCTTTTTGGAGTACAAACTCTAAACCAAATCTCCCTAACTCACAGCTCCCTGTCGCTTGCTTTCCGAGGCCGGCGCCTCCTCCTTCGGAGCCCCTCCCGGGGAACTCGGCGACGTTAACCGAACCAACCCGAACCGCAGGAACCGAACAGCGAACCGAACCCCAACCAACCGCGCGAACCGCGAACCAAACCGCACGAACCGCCAAATTAGTTTCAAAAAAGACTGTAAACCCTCAAAACTTAAAACGGACCCGTCCGACACGCGAGCGGCCTCGCGAGGGTCCAGGATTCCTGCCTTTTTGAGACCGAAAAGCACGAAAACCTTGACTGCCCCGCGTCTTGTTGCAACGAGCACGTTTTTAAGAGCTTAGGTTGCGAAGCTGTTTTAATCTGCCGTGTCTGCTGTCGATAATCAGATGCTGGTATATAGAGAGAGACGAAACGGAAGGAAGTGCTGACAGGGGAAGAGGAGAGCAGAAAAAAGAAAACATAGATGAAGTGGAAACATACCCAAATGGCTGGCTGGATCACCTTCCGGACATGAGCTGATGGGTACAATCGAACACGAGAGAGAGGGAGATGGAAGAACATGCAGAAACCAATCATACAGAAACCAATCAGGATGCATCTGTCAACGACTCCCGACCTCTTTGGTCCGCACACCATCCGGAACCTGGAACCATGCAAGCAAAATGCCCGAGCTTGCTCAAGACCATCAGACAGGCAGGGACTAGGACTTTCAACTTGTTTCCGTGCTCCCCCGAGGGTCCTCCAACTTCGGGCAGCAAGCAAAAGGAGGCAACTTTGGCCTGACGTCATCGTGCAAGTTGGCATCAAACGCTCTGAGACCATGCTGGTTCCGGAAGCCGAGCCTCATCAGTTCCTCACCAGCTCGACCCAGCCTCGTTGCATGGCATATCAAAAGATCTTGCGACTACACCACTCGAAAGTCCCAGCGAACTCAGCTGCAGACTGTCCATGGTCATCAGCACCGAAACATACAAGACAACCCTGGCAGATCAGAGCCTCAGACAAACGACCAGGCAAAAATGCAAAAGATGTCAAATCCTGACAGCCTGAGAAATATGCAGTGTGACGTAGGCCACAGCTCACCTGCGTGATGCGCTGTGGTAACCTGCCAAGGTTTTAAAAGCCATCAACCCCCAAGCATCCTTCAGGGAGCTCGTGCATATTCGACTGATGTCGGCTACTGGACAGATTCAGATAAAGATTGTATCAGGGCATCAGCTGCGCGTGCCTCCTGGAGGGACGCGGTGGAGGCGAGGCTCGCAGGCTGGGGGTGCCTCGCAATCGCATGCAAAGCTGGGTGGCCACACAGCATTTCTCTTTCCGGATGCTTGAGACCGACACATGACAGCTGGTCGTGCATCGAAGGTCAGGCATCGTCGGGCGATTAGTGTTGAATGTCTTATGTAGTATCGTGCAGGCCTGTATCAGTGTTCGACATCTTCTGGCCGAGCCGATCGGACAAAGCATCCTTAGCCGGCCAAGCAACGCTTTGTCGGGTGGTCTGCTGTGCCCAAAGCGGGGTTGCCTGGGCGTGGGACAGTGCAACGATAGTACAGTAGGGATGATACGAATACTGCATGGGCATGCATGGTTTCAATCGGTGGACGACCTAAGAATCTGACAAAAGGTGCTGATCGTGTTTCTCGAAACGTACACGAAAAGGAAAGATGCAACTGCTTGTTGCAAGGATCCGTTCCGAGATGGCACATCACTCTCGAACATCTGAAGCCCCCAGCACAAAAGGCTGGAAAGCGCACTTCTACCTCACAAGTATCAAAGTGCTCCAAACCGGGTCATGCCAATGCCTCCCGACGTCCCTGAGAATGACATAAACAACTTGTCTACGGCCTACACTAAAGACTCCGGTGGAATGCCATACAGCCTATTGTCAATTGTCCCATCACAAGACAGCGCGATTCTGTAAGTTAAGGCCGCCGCTCCAAGCTCCTGGGTCAGCCACGGCACAGCCTGCGGAAAGCCTTGTGAGGCAGCCTCCACCGGTTTCGCACACAACGATACAGCGGCAGAAAGAAAATCACCCTACCAACCTACCCGTACACATAAATACGCACGTCGATGGCAAGCGCGAGATCTTCAGTGACTCGCGAGCTGTGACTTGCAAAGCTTCGCGGAGCGTGTGCTTGGCCTGGCCTCGTAGCCCAGTCGCCCATTCTGTCCGCAGCCCCAGGTAAACACCGCCCCCGCGCTCTCCTCGATGTTTGACAGCAGACACGGATCTGCATATAGTCAAACTGCTGGATCCTCATCAAAGCTGGCAGCCACCATGTGGCTTTCGCCGCAGGCAACCACCTGAAGAGCAACGCTGAGTGTTCAACATTGGCTTGAAACACTCCGCAACACGTCCTGCAACGGCCGCTTATCCTGCAAAGACAAGTAGCCCTCCTCTGGCGGGTTACAGTCAAAGATGCGGCACATCTGTGATCTGGGTAAAGTGTATATATTGACAATAACAACTATAATAATAATAATATATATATATATATATGTATGTATATGTATATGTATATGTATATGTATATGTATATGTATATGTATATGTATATGTATATATATATATATATATACAAATACTGGTATGTATGTGCGGTCACGTGTATGTATGTATGTATGTATGTATGTTTGTTTGTTTATATATACATATATATATATATATATACACACACACATGCTGCCTCTTATCTGTCTTAATTACTACGGGGGTATAAGATGGCTCACGGTGCGGGAGGGATGCGATGCGGGGTGCAGGGGGTGGGGGGGGGTGGGGGGTGCGGAAGGGGTGCGGAGGGGTGCGGAGGGGTGTGGAGGGGTGCGAGGCCAGCCCTTGTTTTGACAGCCAACGACCACAGCTCCCAGAGCAATGACGAAGAGTTGCGCTCTGGCACCGCCTCGCGAAAAGGAAAGCTCTGTGGTGATAGTAGGTTCTATGATATATATATATATATAGATAGATAGATAGATATATATATATATATATGCATGCATGTATGTATGTATAGATAGATATATATATATATATATAAGCCGCTGGAGGCTGGAGTTCGTTTGTCTAAAACCGCAAATAAGGATCATTTGCGAATCCTTTACATGTTGTTTAACTTTCAATGAATGAAGGCATGTTGGGCAACTCTGAATTCAATCCATCTGCTCGTCAAAGACAACGATGCTCTAGAACTTGACAGCATGATTGGGGATATTCTCAGCACCTATGAGGATGCACTGTGCATCGTGCAGTCTTTCAATCCCAAGGCCGTTCCCAACGAAGTTGACATCAGGATTCGCTTGTATCGTGCAACGATGGTTTGACGAGCTCGGCCTACACCACCGGGCCGAAAGTTTCGACATGCAGCTTATAACATATGATGTAGGCCGCGGAGAGGCGGAGAGCCCCAAGACCCATTTTACGTGGCCAGCGTGGCGGAGTAATTACTTTCCGGGAATAAATTTATACTATTGTATAGTTTCCGGCGGAGAGCTTTGCGGGGTTGTGCTAGGATTCTACGGGGGAAAAGGGGAGAACATGTGGTGATCTCTCAACTTCATGTTGTATGGCGAACTTTCGTCCTGCGGTAGCGGGCAATTCGGGGCTTGCAGTCCAGCCTTATGGAAAGATAACAACATCCCCTGCGACAAATACCTTTTGACTATTGCTCTGGATTCTGGCCCCCCGAAATGACGCTGCGCCGGTCCGAAAGTTTGTCGCACTCTCTGATGTCGACTTACAACATATATATTCAAGACCCCTTTTCCCCGTAGACTCCTCCAGAAGTCCTCCGCCGGGAACAATTATAGTACTCTAACTTCATTCCCGGGTGATAATTCCTCCGCAAGCCAGGCTCGGCTACTCCTCACAGCCCGGACTCCGCGTACTCCGTTGAGTGTTGCTAACGGATGCGACGAAACTTTAGTACCGGGCATGCCTCGCCGTGACACTTTTTCTCAGCAAATGACACTGCCTCACCCCGACCTTAAAGCCACATGTCCTGGCTTGGTTGCAAGGATCAGCCATGATTCCAGAATCACCACCGGGCCGAAAGTTTCGACATGCAGCTTATAACATATGATGTATGCCGCGGAGAGGCGGAGAGCCCCAAGACCCATTTTACGTGGCCAGCGTGGCGGAGTAATTACTTTCCGGGAATAAATTTATACTATTATATAGTTTCCGGCGGAGAGCTTTGCGGGGTTGTGCTAGGATTCTACGGGGGAAAAGGGGGGAACATGTGGTGATCTCTCAACTTCATGTTGTATGGCGAACTTTCGTCCTGCGGTAGCGGGCAATTCGGGGCTTGCAGTCCAGCCTTATGGAAAGATAACAACATCCACTGCGACAAATACCTTTTGACTATTGCTCTGGATTCTGGCCCCCCGAAATGACGCTGCGCCGGTCCGAAAGTTTGTCGCACTCTCTGATGTCGACTTACAACATATATTTTCAAGACCCCTTTTCCCCGTAGACTCCTCCAGAAGTCCTCCGCCGGGAACAATTATAGTACTATAATTTCATTCCCGGGTGATAATTCCTCCGCTAGCCAGGCCAGGCTATTCCTCACAGCCCGGACTCCGCGTACTCCGTTGAGTGTTGCTAACGGATGCGACGAAACTTTAGTACCGGGCATGCCTCGCCGTGACACTTTTTCTCAGCAAATGACACTGCCTCACCCCGACCTTAAAGCCACATGTCCTGGCTTGGTTGCAAGGATCAGCCATGATTCCAGAATCACCACCGGGCCGAAAGTTTCGACATGCAGCTTATAACATATGATGTAGGCCGCGGAGAGGCGGAGAGCCCCAAGACCCATTTTACGTGGCCAGCGTGGCGGAGTAATTACTTTCCGGGAATAAATTTATACTATTGTATAGTTTCCGGCGGAGAGCTTTGCGGGGTTGTGCTAGGATTCTACGGGGGAAAAGGGGAGAACATGTGGTGATCTCTCAACTTCATGTTGTATGGCGAACTTTCGTCCTGCGGTAGTATATACAGCTTATCGCGTCGGGTTTTTTTATCTGCTACGGTGTGCTTGGGTTGTGTGACCTCGTTGGACGATTGGTGGATTCCTTGTGCGGTCGGGACCTGGGGCTTATCTACAATGCCTGGAAACTCTACCTAGTGGAACCGCTCGCGGTGCCAGAGCGCAACTCTTCGTCATTGCTCTGGGAGCTGTGGTCGTTGGCTGTCAAAACAAGGGCTGGCCCCGCACCCCTCCACACCTCCGCACCCCTCCGCACCCCTTCCGCACCCCCCACCCCCCCCACCCCCTGCACCCCGCATCGCATCCCTCCCGCACCGTGAGCCATCTTATACCCCCGTAGTAATTAAGACAGATAAAAGGCAGCATGTGTGTGTATATATATGTATATATAAACAAACATAAATACATACATACACGTGACCGCACATACATACCAGTATTTGTATATATATATATATATATATACATATACATATACATACCTAGACAAACCTGAACCGCGTAATTTGTCGGTTACAAAAAATAACCAGGTTATCATACATAGAACCGGGGTTTTAAACATTTGCCAAAAATAACCGGGTTTTGACTTTAATGAGATTCAAGTTCAACAACATCAAATGCACCCAATGCAGACATCGTGACTTGTGTTTAGCTATCAGAAGCTCCAGAATCCCACCTTTCGGCTGAACAACTGTGAGATTTACTATTGTAGTTCGATCGAAGGCTTAATAAGTGATAAGGTTTGGGGAATTACAGGGTATATAGGCGACTTCTGCGAACCATTCGCAGAGTTTTGGGCTGCAGACTCTACCACAGCAATCTCTGAAACTATCCCAAAAAACCTTCCACCCGAAGCCTTCAACACTGATTGTATAACAACCTTAACACCCGAAGCCCTCAACGTTGATTATATAAGCACCTTATATAGCCCACCCTAAACCCTCAACACCCTCGAAGCTCACCACCGAATCTTTTGCATGCCTCCGGACATCCTGGAGCTGCTGCTGCCCTCGCAATGCGAGGGACTCAGAACACGGTTTGTGCGTACGAAACAGCTACTTTGGTACTTCTCGATTTGTGCCGTCGCCCAAAAACTACTTCTCCATTTGGGCGCTGTCATCCACCAAATATCCGGCTGCGATGTACTTCGAATAAGCAAGCTGCAGGTGGCGTTGCGCAACACGCAAAGTGCAGGTAGTCGGATGAACTCGGCGGCTCGCACGAGAGTTGCGTCCTACGTAATCTTCACAAAGCTGGACGCTGAAGCACAGCGGATTGAGCACAAGAGAAAAGCGTCGAGAAGCCAACACTAAGTCTTGTAGGCAAATATGCTGAAGGCAGTGCATCTTCGGAAGAATTAAAAACAAACACCTGCCTTGTCGAGCGGCCTCCCCTGCACAAAAAGAATATCGGCGCAGAAACAGCAGTCCGTACTCTCCCAAAGTATAGGCCTGCTCGCTGGTCAAAAACACATCAGCCTCGTAGAGCCCAGTGAGAAATTTGTTCAAGGCCTGCACAGCCTCACTGCATTTCATCAGAAGCACATCTTGAAAAGTTTTGTCCTTCGTCACATCCTCGATGTACTCGCAGAGGGTCGTGGAAAGCGAGGCTTTGTACCATGAGCCCACGGGATAATCAGCATTCGTATCCCACAATATAGACTCCTTTGTCAGTTTGGTCAGCAAAGGTTGACGCCCCGAGTTCTTGCACCATTCCATGAAGTTGTTTGACACTTGTTCCATGCGTGCATCTTTGCCTCTGCCTGGGAAAGTCAGGCTGAGTAAAGCCAATCCCGAACCAACCAAAGCCTTGCATATGCCCAAATGGCATGTGTGAAAAACATCATACTTGAACAGCGTGGCCGCTTGGCCCGGCATGTGTGGCAAGGTTGCCAGGGGTGTTCGCGCATCCAGAAACGGATCCTGCACACAAAACGTTTGCAGCCAGCCTGGGCTTCGAGTCTGAAACGTTTCAAACGGCTGGTCTTTCTGTCCTGCTTGGCACAGATGGCAAATGCCTTCAGGATGCTTTGCTTGTTTGGCGGTATTCTTCACAACGTGGTTGTAGCTGCGGGCAAGTTTGCCCGCTTTCACCAGCCATTGCCAGTCCCCCACCACGGCCAATACAATGGCAAAGTATCTCTTGCCTGTCCTCTTGTCCACCAGACCCTCGTGGAGCATGACATCGTTGTCACGCTTGCAACATCGAAGCAGCCTGTCGAAGGCACTCTCCTCCTCGTAAGCTTTCTTTGGCCATCCAGCCTGGGCTTTAATGATTTGAGTTCTGAAAAACAACAGTTCAGGGGAGCTTTGTTTATACAGGTTAGATTGGTTCGTTGGGATCTGTATACAGCTAAAAACAACATCATGTGACCCATTCCGACTATCCCCGTCTATCGGTATATCGCCACTTAGGCTACCTCGATGCTTCAGTACAAAATCAACAACAAAATGTTTACATTTGTGCCACCATGTCTACCTGGAGAAACCTGTTCGTAAACGAGTGCCCTATGAAGTTTGTCCGATGTTTGATGAACTTGTTCCGGATACCATGCTTCTTGCGAAATCGATCAGATGGCGCTGTACCACGCCCTAGAATTGATGACCAACTTGTAACCAGGAACGGTTGTCTTCTGCGGCCACGCCCTTCATCTCCGTGAAACAGTATCGGAGCTGTTCGCTCCAGCACGACCTTGCCCTGCCGGGCTAAGTCGTATATTGGATGAGATGAATGTGAAAGCTCGAAGTTTTTCCAGAAATGATGTAGGATAGCTTCTTGTCGAGCCTCGTCCGGTCGCACTAGCCCCGTAACTATGTGAAAGCAGTTTTTCTGCAACAGAAACCGCATCCAGTCTTGGAGGTGCAGAATGGTCAACTTGTTGCCATTCTGAGTCACACTGCGTAATGGCACATATGTTTCCAGGCTCAGGTGCAATCGCTTCGTAAGCAGTCGGTGAGTATCCCTTTCAGCATTTGTATCGCTACATTTGGAAAGCTGGATCAGCCCCCCACTAGAAGCGGCAGCATCCCCAAAATCGCGGACCACATTCCGAGCTGTCCGCACAGCTGAAGAACATGCTGCCTCGGCGCAGGGGCCATGCTAATCGGGTGAAGGGCTTCGAAGCTTCAGAGGTTTGGGATCGGAAGACCCGAGGAACCCAAGCGAAGTTGGTTTGGTGGTGTTTATCGAGGGCTATGTAGACCTATGTGTCGATATAGTGTTTTCGGGCTCAAGGGGTTCTCGGTGGGCCTGCAAAGCCTTCAAACCATCCTGGAAGCTAAAGGATTGAGTATTTCTTGAAAATTCGGGGGTTTACTGGGTTCAAACACTCGCGGACTCTACACAAGATTTCGCCAAGTACCGAACCGCAGCATTAAGAAGTATTAAGAACAAGATCCGAGGTCCTAGCTCCACTGCCGATATCTGCTGCGAAGCCCCGGATTGTGTAGCCAGGCTTGGGACCTGGCATCAATATTGGAGACCCGGGACTCGATCTAAAGTTCATCGTTCTCGGATGTGGATGAACTAAGACACTTTGCTTGGGTTTATATTTGTTGAAGTTTACATGCTTGGGTCTCGGGTTTATAGGGTTTATATACAAGTATATATAAGTATACGGTTTACAGAGGATATTAGGGCCGGGGTGCTGAAACTTCAATCTTTTGAACCGTTACCCCCAGAAAAGCAGCGCATGTCATTATGCATGCGGCGAAAACCGCAGCAGAGTCCCTTTCGGGAGCACACAGAAACACCAACCACCTGAGGCACCGCTATCAACAGAGATTTAAGCATATATCACGCTAGTATGAAACGAGACAGCCAGGTGTGCATGCCCTTGAAGCATTATGTGATCATCTATAGCCGGGCGCTCAGGAGGCAGCAGGTTGACCCGCTCAGTGAAAACACATTCGAAGCATTTTACTTCTTACCAGACTTATTGCTGGCCTTAGCCTTAGCTTTAGGAGGTTTCTTGGTCTCGTCAGCACTCTTGGCGTAGAACTTCTTGTCGTTCCTGCGATCAGGAACACATCAGATGAGTATGGCAGCAAAGGGTTCAGCTACGTACCGGGGCTCCTGATTTTCGTGTCTGTCGCCATTGCCTTGCTGCACCTGAGACGGAACTTTACAACTCAGAACCGTTCCCACCGCCCCTAGAGAGCCAGCCCCATAGCCACTGCAATAGACACTCAATCTCAGAAGATCACACAAAGGTGGCATCCTTCATCTGCTTTTCGGCCTCCGCGAACAACCTGGGCAAGTGCTTTGCTCAGAAGAGGATCGAAGTCTTTATCGGGGTTACAGTGGATTATAAGGGGATTATGAATCATCTAGGGCACGTATCAGTGAATCCGAAGCAATCACCGCGAACTTGGAGTTCATTGCATTTCTCGTACTGATGCTCCATCTTCTGCACCTGGCCCTCTAGATCCTTGATCGACCTGAGCGGGAAAATAATTCTACAACTCTCTTTAACTTTTATACACGATCATGTATAATCTTGCAGTGGAGACACTTCTGCACTTCACCAGAATCGGTGAAGTTCTCGCGAAGTTCTTTGACTAACCCCTTCATCTTGTTGCTCTTCTGAACAATACTGTCCACGAACTTCTTGAGGGTGCTCTTGATCTGCAAACCGCAGGATGAGAAATAAGGGTTTAGGGTTTATGTAGGGTTCGGGGTTTAGGGCTTGTGGGGCATATAAGGTTTGGGCTTTGGGTTTGGAATTATTGTTTCAGGGCATAGATATTGTATTAAGCCCCCCCAACCTGTGAGAACTTCTCATCTGCAGTCATCTTGCGATTGTCAGCATCCTGTCTCCCTTGCATAGCAGCTAGGCCGCTGAAGGCAGAACCCAGATCCATAGGCTTGTCATCCTGGCCAGACCATGTAAAGTAGAACACAGACCCCTTGATTGATGATCCCAAACCGCGCCTTCTCAGAAGAGTACCGCTTCTCTTCCTTCGTGACTGACTCTTCGTGAGTTCCGGTTTCCCTGATGGTGACCCAGAATTCTTCCACCAGATCATACTGATTCTTCCTCAGAATTGCCAGAGCAACCCAGTAGATCAGTTTAGGTATTTCGGAGGTAGAACCAGCCAAGGCACCGCACGTGTGTATCTGCTCGGGCACGGCAATGCTTAATCGCGCCATTGATGCGAGTCCTTGTGTAGCGAATAAGAATGACAGAATAGATATGTATACACATAGAGAAACTCAGTCGGCGTGTGCGGTGTGCGTGTGCCTGGGTCTCTTTGTCCCTCTCTCTCTCTCTCCCTCCCTCCCTCCCTCTCTCTCTCTCTCTCTCTCTCTCTCTCTCTCTCTCTCTCTCTCTCTCTCTTTCCTTCTCTCTCTCTCTCTCTCTCTCTCTCTCTCTTTATACCTCTCCCTCCCTCTCCCTCATACGACTCTGTGTAAGCTGCCGGCTGGGACCACTTGAGCTCCGTCTTCATCTCACTCTCAGAGTACCATCCAGCATCCAACTTGATGAGCTGCTTCTCCTTCTTGGTGATGATTCGCTCCAGCTTCTGCATGAAGCATTCCTTATCACTTTATCAATGTTATGCTTTGAAGCTCAGCCAGTATGTGAGCAGCTCGTTAATTCAGTCTAGCGACCTTGTCGAAATTGCAGTCTCTCAAGAGCGCACTCATTTCCGCCTTGTGGCCCTCCCAATGCTTTTTGACCCAGTCTGGTGCCTGGAGTTCCTTGCGATTCTTCTTTGGGGCCACGAAGCGCCCCAGTCTCGCACGAGCAGCCAGCAAGAGTCTGTCCTTAAGGCAATTATATTAGTATTACTAGATGCGTACAACAGCAAGACCTCAGTCCACAAACCTAGTCAGCAGAAGTCCTGACGAGTCAGAACTTTGGGAGCGCCTTTGCTCTTCTTAGGCGACGGGCCGACGGCATCTGCCTGGGCCTCACGCTTTACTCCTCCCCGGCAAGGGGTTGGAACCGGTCGGACTTGCCCACTTTGAGGAGCTGTAGCAGAAGGGTCAGGCTTCTTGGGGACACAGCTTTCCACGGCTGCATCGGGTCGGCTCGAGCGGGGCTCCGGAGACTTGGAGGCTTGCTCGATCTTCACACGTTTCAAGCCCTCGAAGAACTGTAGCATCTCATCATCCTTGATGCATGACTTACTCGACCGAACTCAACGGTAGCTCAAACCCTTATAAGCTTATAAGCCCTAAACCCCTATATTTATGAACCCTATAAAGCAATAGTTGCAACCGAGTAGCATCCACTTCAATGTCACTATCACCACCATCATCTCGAAGCAGTCCGGCCCCTTCGGGGTCCGTCGCCTCATATTTTGCAATCTTGGGGTTTTTGGTGTGCGGGTGGATTTTTGAGCACATGCATAAGAATTGTTTTCGCAGCATTTTGGGGGGTCATCGAGGTTCTAGGGAGACATCCTGGGTGGTCAAATGTAGTTTAGCGGCTGCACTACTTTTGACAGTCCTCGTTTTGGGTAATGGAAACTATACAAGCAAAGCTGGGTCTGATGTTCGGGCTAGGTACTGGGAGCGTCTCGAGAGTCTCAGTGCCCGAGGTCCGTGATGGTGTGTATGGATCGACCTGGAAAAGTGCATTTCAGGAGACCCGATCGAGCGCCCAGGATTTCCGAACATTGTGCAGTACAGGGGCGAGAGTGGATTCGGCTGTCGGCTCTTGATCTGAAGGTTCACGGTCTCCTTCTAGGTCCTGGTTAGAGGGTCAAATTGTACTTTCGAGGAGTCGAGGTTACACACTCGTAGTATCGACGACGACTACTACTAGTACTACTACGACTACTGCTACTGCTAGTGCTCATGCTTCTGCTACTATTATTATAATAGTATTCTTCCTAGTACTATACTACTACTACGACGACGAACACAATAATACTATCAGCTTGCTACCAGCCCACCTACTACTATTTTGCTGCTGCTGCTACTACTACTACTACTACTACTACTACTACTACGACTACTACGACTACTACGACTACTAGTGCTCTTTGCAAAACGAAAAAAAATATATATATATATATATATATATATTATTTACTACTTCTGCTTCTACTACTACTACTGCTGCCGCTGCTGCTGCTGCTCTGCTGCTGCTACTACTATTAACCACCACTAGACTAGACTACGGTACCATGACACTGCTGCTGCTAGTACTACGACAAGTACTACTACTACTCCTCCTGCTACTGCTGCTGCAGGCGCTGCCTTCCTAGTGCTACTACCAGCACTATTATACTGCTGCTGCTCTTACTATTTACGAATTATAATTCTAACTGCTATTGATATATAATATAGTTCTGTAATACTGCACTGTTTCGGGTCTTACAAACTCTCCGCCAGGAGGAACGTGACACAGTTCCGGCCGATGCCTTCATCCGTGTCATGGATATCAGATCCCTGATCTGATATCCATGCCACGGATGAAGGCATCGGCGTCGATGAAGCTTGTGGCACCGTGGAGGCTGGAGCCTGGTGTTCAGTTTTATGTAATTGGGAAGAGCTTTCTATAACCCCATAGCCTTCACTAGCAGAAACCGTGAGTTCGGCCTGTAGCACCGACATGAAACTTATGCGACCCAGTTTCCTATTGTTTGTAGATATATTATATATATATATAAGCCGACCCTATAGCTAAGGAAGCTTCTTCAAGAAGATCATAAGCCCGCGCCCGGAATCAGGTCTGCTGTGGTTTGGGCTTTATGTATAGGGCCTGAAATCCCTCAATCCAGGAAGTTTCAATCAACCTTGAAAGACACTCTAATATATCAGAAAACAAGAAACTTGGGGCTTGGGATCTTCTTGGGAGGATGAGGGGAGGAGGCGCAGCGGAGTAGCCTTACTAATATTGAAGCAGCAGCAGCAGCAGCAGCAGTAGTAGTAGCAACACAAGCCGTCGTAGCAAAGTCACAGCAGCAGCAACAGTAGCAACACAAGCCACCGTACACAGCAGCAGCAGCAGTAGATAGTGACCGGAGTAGAAAAGCAGCAGTGGGGTGTTCACTTCAGACTTCATCTTATTGCGATTGCTGTTGCTGTTGCTGCTGTTGCAGTTGCCGTTGTTGTTGTTGGTGGTGTTCATGTTTGTGTTGGCGTCGGTGTTGCTGTTGCGCTGGTGGTGCTTCTAGTGGTGGTGGCGCTGCAGCTGCTGGTGGTGGCGGCAGTGGAAGTGATGGTGTTGGCTTTGGTCTTGTTGTTTGTTGCTGCTGCTGTGCTGGTAGGTAGCTTCCAGGATTTAAGGTTTGTATGGGTTAATTTAGTAAAGGTCTATATCCATATAAGGTTCCCGACAACCCCGAAACACTGGGTCCTTCATCTCCGCAAGCAATCTAGCTTCTTCGGCTGCAAGCTGTTCCAGCTCTGCTTCAGTGGATACATCAGCCACACCAGCGTCTAGGGTAGATGTGCTCCATGCTCTGGATTGGACAGGACCCGACATCTGGTCAACGGCGCTACAACAAGGAGTGCTGCGAGGCCTGTGGCTTCAGGAGTGGGGCTGGTTTCTAAAGTGCACAATGTGCCGATCGCTGGCAGTCACATAAGAATCTTTCCGGGCGCAAATTAGTCGACGATCCAGCAAAGGCAGGCATATAATGCCCAATTATGGGTGTTCAAAACACCTTCAAAGCTTGTTAGAAGTCTCACAGCCCGGAAGCAAAAAACCCATAAATTATTTATGGGTTTTTACGCGTTATTTATGGGTTATTTACGCTTTATTTATGGGTACCGCTTTTTTGGAAAAAGTAGGGTGTTACACAAATATGGGTTTTTATGGGTTGGATTTATGGGTTTTCACGCTCAGTTTATGGGTTATTTATGGGGAAATATGGGTTTTTACGGCCACCGGCTAGTATAAATTTATGTTAAAGCCTTCAAAGAGCTATAAAGATCTATATAAAGTCTAACAAAAGCCACAAGCCCCATACATCTATCGGTCAAAAGTCACCCAACAAATTCTGAATTCCTGATCCCTGGGCCTCTGGGTTCCTTTCTAACCAGATCCCCGACCCTTCCTGTGGTTTCCGAGCACCTGTGAGATTCTAGGGAGCGACAGGAAAGGATTTGGGCACCAAGGTTTTCCACTTTTCGGGAACCTTGAGCTTTGTGGATCCTCTCAAATACACAAAACACTCTTTGAAGTTCACATTCGACCAAAGCTCCGGGTTCGTATTGTAGGACATAGCACGAAACGTGTCTGTCCCCGGCGGCACAACCTCCGGAAGCTCAGGCTGCCCTTGGCCTGTCATCCTCAGCTTGTCGAGGTTGTCGGCCACATGGCAGGCGAATCTCATGGGATATATCCTGGGCTGAAAGGGTCATGGATATTTCGGGTTAAACCACAGCACCATTCACTACATGGGGCGAGTTTACATATGGGCTATTTACCAGGGATCTCGATATCTACTTTATGGGTATTTGTTGAGTGGTTCTGCTTCGGGCTTTCACATTGAATGGTTCGAACTGGGTCTTTATGTCGGGGGTTTCCACTTTCGGGCTTTACATCGGGGCTCCTCTTTGGGCCTGTATGTTCCGCTTCTCGGCTCGGGGTCTTTATGTGTGGAAGTACTTTGTGCATATCAAACTATTAATAACTTTAACATGATACACAATTGTGTATCATGTTAAAGTTATTATTATTTATGGTATTAATTTATATATTATTATATACATATATTTAAGTGCTATATAGCTATATCTATCTATATTGTATATATATGTATATATATATAGATATACGTACATATACATTTATAACATGGTACATATATATATATATATATATACACAATATAATGTGTATATATATATATATATGTAGATGTACGTTGGGTCGATGATTTCTATTAGGTGCCTTGAAGCAATCGGGCTGCTGCGTTTCACGAAGAGACGGTGTTGCGGTGTACTTCTCTTTACCATCCTCGCCTCGCTTCCTTTTGGTGGTCTTAACCACCTCACCCTGCTCAGAAGTCCAGGCGCGCCTGTCCAATCTCCCTGTCTCCAAGCAACAGATATTCGGACTGTTCGAGAAGGCATACTGCCTCTTAGGCGTCGGCGCTCCATACAAACCCATCCACCATTCGACTTGAAACACCTTAGCTAGCTTAGGTGACACACATACTTTTCATAGCTTGAGGGTACGGACAATAAAGACTGAGCCAGTCACTGCTTGGCAGCCGAGGATTTGGTGCATGTCAAGCATTAGGTTGCGCCACGTTGGGTGGAATTGGACGAGCGAACCACCAGGTTGTTCTAGCACGAAGCATCCCTTGAGGCTTGCAACCAGATAGCACAAAAGGGTTGTCCTGCCACAGGGAGTATACCGCATTGTTCAGAACCTTCTACAGGAGACAACAGACATGGGTATTGCAAATCCACATGAAAGCTCCGCAGGCCTCTCTAACAAGAGATTTGCTTCCTTCACAGATTTGTATGAAGAATCACCAATAGCCGAGCATTCGCAACGCTTTGATGTGCCCCTGTTCAGTCCACAGAATGACGAGCACTTCAGCGCAAATAGGGCCACGAAGCCGGATGGCGAGCCCCGAAGTATGAAGAAGCATGCCAACCTAGGCCAAGATTATTTGGAATTGTTGAGAACAGTTACATATACCTAGCTTAACAACAGCTGCTACGGTTCTGGACCGGGACACAGAAAGCCTGATGCACTCGACAAGTCCATATAATTGCTCGTGAACCGTTCTTCTTTCTCATTGTACAGGATGTCGAACTTTGCACACTTGTACATCTTCTGGCGGCAAGCATAGGTCACGTTTGCCATCCCGGCAAAGAACTCCAACAAATCCATGTCCTTATAAGATCACAGAACTCACCGAACACCAGATTTCCAACGGAACGATATAAACCTGCCTGAAGGAACTCGTCTTCGTCACGTGTGAAGATGAGGAGCAAGAGGCACAGAACGAACTCCTGGGCCAGGGTTGTTCTTGCCACAATTTTTGGAGTAAGGGTATGTAGATTCATGTATACAAAAAGGGGTTTCACACGAAAGCAGGTATCATGCAATATGTGTAATATACATACTATACCGATGCATATAACATGTGTTAGTATACTAACACATGTTATATGCATCGTACATATATATATATATATATAGATACACATTATATATATATATATATATATAGCAGAAACAGGGAGAGCGGAGGAGGGAGCAAAGTCACATGATGTGTTCCCCACACCCGACTTTGTTCCCCAGTGTCCCTGTCTGTGAAAACCATATGATGGTGTGTAGATAGATGTGACGATCCTGGCAGGTGTTTCAAAGTGCTTCTGTTTTGTGGCTGTTTGGGGTTCACACATAAAGACCAGATAGAATATGCCCACGGAATCGATGCGATCATATTGACTGTATGCTCGCTCGTCCATGTGTGCATGTGTACATACAGACCATGCACACATACATGTATAGACAAAACATGCATGATTGCATGGTGTTACTATGCATCATGTATTGAGCTACCTTGCTACACTGGCTCTGTATGTATATTACACACGTTACTGATCTTCTTAAGCCACAATAAGGAACCTGGCCCCGAACCTTCCACACCTAAACCCTCGATCCGCTCCCAACTCCTAACCAAACAACCCTATTTTAGTTGAAGGTTGATAAGAGGCTTGGGGTTTAGGGTTTATTAGGTTCCGGGTGCTGGGCTTGAAAAGCCATCGGATTTGAGCTTCTTTTTCGAACATGTACAGCCAACAAATACCCCCAAACCCAAACCCACAATTACCCTATATAATGCTTCTCACCCTGAGAGTTTCAAGCCTGCAGAAGCCTGCTTTTTCTAATCTAAAGCAAGACCCGACCATCCTAGCAAAGCCCCAGCTAACTTCCCGATTGGTATGCAGTCAACAATTCTGCAATCTCCTTGGGTGCCCGGAGCTTCGAAAGTCTCCAGACCAGAGCATCCAGATTCAACATGGTATGTGCCACAGAGGATCGAGCGGTGAACACTTCGAAATTGCTGAGGCCGGAATGATTGTGGATGCAGTGCTGCATTCAGGAATTCAGGAATTGGCCCCGATGCAAACACTCTGCTAAAGCAATTTGCGCAAGCCTTTGAACATCCCGAAACATGTCTGGCAGCACGCTTCTTCGACAGGCGCTCCACGCGAATCTTCCAGATGTCTCTCTTGAAGCGTTTGGCCTCGGCACGGAGGATGAGGTCTAAAGTGGGCTTTCGGCCAGAGGGTATCCCCTTATAAGCCTTTGTAAGTTTAGAGGGATTCCAAGGCTATATCCTGAAATTAGCTAAATTTAGTCAAGCTACTTAAGTATGACATACTTGGTGGCACTTAGATCATACAGCCACAATTACGTGTCCTGGATGAGAAACATCAGGCAAGCTGAAGTAAAGCCCGAAACTATATATAGAGTGCCATACGACTAATTAATATAGAAGCTAGGTTCACCCAAGTGTAAAAGCCCCAACCACCTCAAGGATCCTCCCGATTCTATGTGACCCAACCCAAGCACAAGCCAGTATTATAGTGAACCTGAATGATTGTTGCACAGACCTTTTCGGGATGCCCTCCCGTGCGATCGAAAGCTCCGGTGCTTCTTATGGCACAGCCACAGCGTGTCGACAACAAGCCGAGATCTGATCAAGAGGTGCAGAAGAGCATGTATGTCCGCTCATAAGCAACATATCTGGATTGCAGATGCTGGCTTGCTGGTAATGCACGAGCAGCAGAAAGCTGCAGCCTAAGCATAGAAGCATCCTCAGCGGGTGGCCTTGTTCCCCGCTCAGCTGAGGCAGCGAGCACCCCAACAAGGCACACAAACTAGACTGAAGACGCTCCATGCACTGCAGCACAAATCACACTTCTTGCGACCACTGCTATGCAGCAGATCACTTCTTCGCGATCTTTTTGATAAAGCTCTCTGCAGCAGTCTCACATGCTGCCGGCACCGTCTCAGAATCGATCGTCCATTCCTTGAACTCTTGCACGCAGTGGGTCCAAAAGGGATCCTCCAGGGGGGTTGTCAAGGTTGGGGTGCACTTGTAGATGATATACATAACAATTGGTTTTGGAACATCACAAAACGAATTCCGCATCTCCTCGAACGAGCTTGGGCAAGTGGTCTTGAGCCGCGGGCGCACGATCTTCAAGAAGGCATCGCGGATAGCATCGAACTTGGCCATGGCCATCTTCTGTGACCCCGGCCTGTACCGTCTTGCGAAAATCACGGGCTTCCCCTCCTCGTCGTCTGTGCCATCAGGACCATCATTCTCCGGCTCGGGCTCAGTGTCCTTTGCAGAGCTCTTGGCACCCTTCTTGGCGGAAGCTTTTGCTTTCGCCTTGCCTTTCGCCTTGGGGGATGCCTTGGCTTTCGCTTTGGCCTTTGGGCCGGCCTTTGGGCGAGCTGCCTTCTTCGAAGGCTCCGGCTCATCTTCCTCAGGCGAGCCCTCAGCTTTGCGCTTCTTGCTCGTCGCTACACTGTCCGGCTTCGTTTTCTTCGGCAAGCGGGTCTTGGGGACAACGGCAGGCTCTTCGTTCTCGTAGGACGCAACCCACTGATCACCATCCCAATGACCATCTTCATCCCACTGATCACCCTCATCATAGCCATAGCCGTACTGGAGCCAGTGATCCCACTCTTCGGCGCTGTAACCTCCCCCGTCAGCACCAGTCTCCCACTCAGCTTCTGCGCTCTTCTTCTTCTTCTTGTTGTCAGTGCCACACTTCTTAGCGTCATTCTTGGGTGCTGCCTTCTTCTTGTTGTCAGTGCCACACTTCTTATCGTCATTCTCGGGCGGTGCGTTCTTCTCGTTGTTGTCAGTGTCACACATCTCCATGTCATTCTCCTCATCATCACCCTTCTTCTTTCCACGCTTAGTCTGTGCCTTGATCTTGGCACGCACAGCCAACTGATCCACACGGCCAATATCGGACGCGGCAACCTGCCCCAGTTGAAATCAATGTTATCTATCTTAAAAATTACCACATGTATAGACAAACACTGGAGCCTTCTCATCTGGGGTGAAAGGATCCTCAGACCCTTTCGCAGTGTTATCCAAGACTTCTGGCGAGTATGGATTGTAAGGAAGTCGGGCATCCGTGGTGGATCCAGGGCGGGGCTTCATCTTCTTGGTTTTGCACTGCCTTAGCTGGTAGTCCTCCCGAAGCTCAGCAGCACTGGGCTCGCTCTCCTTGCGCTTGCTTGAGGGAGGCTCTGAGGGTGGCGGGGTCTCGACGTCGAAGATGTCGTGGGGGAGGGTCTCTTGATTATCAAGCACAGGTCCCAGAGATCCAGGCATGTTCTTGATGCTCGCCGAAACCTCGGAAGGTCCTGGCAGTTTGGAAAGCTTAACACAAAAACGCACACAGGGTGATTGCATTCCAAAATCAGATCTCAATCTCCACTTTTACCCGGGGTCCTTCATTTGAAGCGGAATCAACAGGGCCTTCATTTGAAGCGGAACCAACAGGGCCCACCACTTGCTTTTTCTCCTTCAGCCTGAGCAAAGAATGCCGCGCGAAACAGCTCGATCTAGATTTAAGACTACCGCACCCGTGCACACACACACACCGTAACAAACGAGCCAAGGCAGGTACTGCTCGATGCGACGCCTCAACTCAGCCAATCTCGCGACCTTGAGGGCTCTCTCGGATGCACCTCAACCATGAACTTAATCAAGTCTCCGAATTTCGATGCTGGCCATGACATGTGTGCATATTACAGAAGCAACTGAGACATTAACTGTTGCGGGTTGGGGTGGCCAGGGGCTTGAAAGTGACCTTCCAACCTGGCTTCACCTCCGCACTCCCAGCGGAAGCTTCCACTTCCGCGGTGGATCCCGGCTCCGTGGAGCCTCCATTGGACCCATCCACAACATCGGCTCGAACTTCATGCTCAGCGGTGGACCCCACAGCCGCAGGCTCTGCTGCGACCTCAGCAGCTGCCTCAGCAGGCATCTCCAAAGCCCGCCCACTGTCGTGGCTGCACTCCGTCGGAGGCGCCACGGCAGATTCATCACCATCATCGATGATAATCGGATGACTGGGAAATATCGGGTCCTCACTTGGCTGCTCAGCATGGGGTACCAAAGCAGACCTTGCGGGGCTGTGGATATCATTCAGCTCATTCAGCAAATCATGAAGATCATCGCAGTCAACAGGGCCAACACCACCAGCTGCTGCATTCACGTCTTCCTCGGCTCCTGCATCGCCACCCGCGCCCGCACTGGACGAGGGGCCCTCTGGAGCAGCCTCTTCCGAGGCCTCGTCAGAGTCGCCGTCATCATCGTAAGCATCTTCATCCTCGTCCACGGCCTGCTGCATATATCTACATAATGATTATATCCTGCGCCATGCAAATGAAAAACCTTCTGCTCATTTCTCGTCTGTCCTCGCGACTGCCGGCGGAAGCAGCCTTCCGTCTCGCCCGGTTGGCGTTCACAGCGTCGACCACTTCCTCCGAAGGGTTGCGGTTTCTTGGTCAAATGTTGAGGAGCACTGCAACTCAGGAAAGTTGTAAAGTCAGTCCTGCAGGCTGGGGTCCAAAGTCAAGCACAACTCTTGGAAGTCTGCATCCTGCTGGGCTTTTGGTCTATTTAGCATCTTTTTAATGCTTCATATGTGGCACTACCACTCACGATGCTCGTGATGCTTATATGATGAGACAGGGCACGGTGGATACTTCCCGGCGGCGGCACTTTGCCTTGATAAAGGTGAGCTGCTTGCGGATAAGCCAAGTATACTTATCGATCTCGCTCTCCTCATTAGACAACCGCTTCGTGAGATCAAGCACTGTCTTGACCTCTGCTCGGAGAGGATCCACTCCGGGCATCTTCTTGTCAGCTGCATGCATCCTGACCAGGATGGGCTTGATCAGCAGTTTGAACTTGCTCGGCAGCTTGATGTCCACCTGCTTCTCACTGACCTCGTGGATGAGTGGCTTGCCCTCACGCAAGCTGTTGCGGATATCAGGGATCGCCTCCCATTCCTTTCCGAGGCCATCGATCGAACAAGTCGACGGCATGAGGTTGGGATCCATAAAAATCCTATACAATAAATCTAGCTGTCCCCCTGTCTTCGGTTTTGAGAAGGAGGTGCAAAATCACGGTTTAGTTGGATGCAAGCTGCGCACACACACATACACGCCCATGCGCTCCAGCATATACTTCTCAATCACACAACACACATAGTATACACTCGCACACACACACACACACACCCACACACACCCTGTAAGCACACAGCTCGCTTGCTGAATCAGTGCTGAACCTCATAAGATGAGTTCCGAACTTTCATGCGATCGGCGGAAAAGAAGCCATGGCCGCCAGCACGGCAGCTGCACCGTTCTTTGTACTAGATTATATACACTGGTCGGGACTAGCCGGCCCGTTGGTAAAGACCCAAGAGTGCTACCTTACATACTTTCCGATTCAAAGGCCCAACAAAGAAGCTCGTATCTACATAGAGAACCGCCGAAACCCTGATGCAGGCCATTTGGGATTTCGGGCTCGTTCAAAAACTATGGATGCTTGTCGAGACATCTAAACGCCTTGATATATATATCCTACAGCCAGGGCTCGGTACATGTCATGAAACAGAGCCTTCCCATGACTCGATCGACGTCAGTTCCTGGCTTGATTTAAGCTGGAACGACCAGAGCGGCGCCTTGCGTGGTGTCGGGTTTGGGGGCTTGGAAATTACAGGGTTGGATGTTAAAAGGGGCCTGGATCTGGCATTCTCATCTTGGGAGTACATTATGTGCTCTTCGGCTTGGGGGCATCATGATTTACATGCACTACCTCGAAGTCATATGCACATATCGAAGGTGCACCGGGGACTTGGGCATTGTTTGGATTTCTTATGTAGCACCAAAGTATGAGACTTAAGGGTAAAACAAGGGTATTTATAAGAACCGGGTTTTTTTAGGGAAACCCAGGTTATCAGATCATCCCAATCCCAAACCTAGGTTATTTGTTTGCACCCGACAAATTTTAGGGGTCAAGACGGTCTAGGTATACATATACATATACATATACATATACATATACATATATATATATATTATTATAGTTGTTATTGTCAATATATACACTTTACCCAGATCACAGATGTGCCACATGTGGTGCAATTGACGCAGAAGGTGCAAATGGCGCGCACACAAAGTTTCAAGACACAGAAATATACACATATGTATATATGTATGTATATATATATATATACATACATACATATATGTATTTTATGCAATGCATAATAATGATTCATTTTATACCATGATTTCTATGCTCTGTTCTACATATTTCAGCGGTGCGGGGGTGCGGGGTGCGGGGGGTGCGGGGGGTGCGGGGGTGCGGG